>JABUQX010023454.1:0-44775 GCA_015478945.1 Trachelipus rathkii
ATATTACTTAGAATATATACTTAGCAGTGATATAATATATCTATAACTGTATAATATGATATACGTTAGAGGTTTACTAATAAGTAATAGACGTTGTGTTTTCTAGTCGTATTGATGTACGATTAATTAATAAGTCCTATTAGATGTATACGCTAAACTTACCTGGAAATCAGCCTTCGATTGTGTAGTTTACCTTCAGTACATCGGTGGTCTTATAGAGTTTTATACTCAGTTTTCAGCAAACTATATATTATATTATTATATATATGAATAATATATTATTATTATTTAAAATTATAAATAATAAAACGAATTAACAAATTGAAATTAAAGATGTTGACATACTTGAGGACTTATTACTTATAGCACATCGATATATTATTATCTTAATATATGAATCATTATAATAACACGAATAACATATGGTTTCTTATAATCAGTTTACATGGTTATTCAGGTACATATTTAATATTTTAACTTAAATCAGTACTGGATGAATTTTACTTCGTCTCTTTTGTATGAGAGTTTAATTAGTGCTGTATTATAGAATAATATCGAAATATATTAGTTACTGAAATTATGCTTGTAGATTGCTTAATATATGAAATGCATTATTTTATACTTACTATCTTTACTTATCAAAGTAGGTGTTTATGAATTTACGATATTAGCTAGTATAGTATAGAAATTTAGGCTCTTTCACTTATGACTATCAATATCGTTTCTCTTGTGTGATGTATATAGACACTTACAAATTATTCATTTATAATACAACACACTCTATCATAGTTATTTTATGGGTGGTTAGTAAAATGGATGATATATCATTTGGTTGGTTATATATTACTACGTAACAGTTCTTGTTATAGGTTCTTCAGAACGTGAAATAGGTATATAAAAAATATAAATTTATATAATTTTTTAATTAAAACAAATATAAAATACAAGCTTGATCTCATCGTAACTATAGGCACATACATTTTTTGGAACTCTTGGGTAAAAATCTGTTTGAGTTTCGCATGTCAAAATTTGTGTTAACTAAAAGTATAATAGTTTAAAAAAAATAATTAAATAACTGACCTACCAATTTACTGTTAAGTAATGTGTTTTGTATGGTGTGAGGTGGTGTGTACAATAAGTTATAACTTATTATTATATTCATTATATTCATTAAAACCATTAATAAGTATATACTTTAACCTCGAGAAGGGTCAAACTTTATTATACGTATGTTATATTGTACCTTTATCTCATTTAGGATATTTAATTAGAAAATGGTTATATGTACGTGTTATTAATAGTACTAAAAATTTTTTGTTAATATTATGTAATTACTTAATGTTAATTGTTATAATTTAACATTTGTCATTGTTGGTGCCATTAAATGTTTGATATAAAGATATGGTGTAATATTAGGTTAATGTTTTTATGGAGCTTGTATAGTTACTTTATTACACTAGATGCATAAGTTTGGACTCACTTTTGTTAAATTGTTAGCTGTTCTATCTCTTTGCTTATAAGTGTGTTAAGTAGTTAGTGTACGTTGTAAATATATTATTATATATAGTTCTTAGTATCCTTTATTTTGGTATATATATATAGATGTTAAACTTTGTTAGCGGTTAGCATATTTCATTTCGTGCTGGTTACTGAATGAATAATTACACTAGGTTATGGCTAAATTTTTGTTAAATATTACCATGTTAAGTTAAAATATAACCATTGTTATTTGAGTTAGATCGACCAAGGGGGGGGGGGGCTGCTGACATCCTTGTGTGATAAGTTACGTTTTTGGATGTTATTTGTTAGTATTAACTTTTACGGCTAGTTTAAAAGTGTGGAACTTTGTATAAAATGCCTAACAGTTTATTCGTGTGCTAGCTCAAAGTTTTGTTAGTTTATGGTGATATATGGTGTGTGTTTAGTTACAAATGGCATTTGTTAGTGTGTGTGGCTTTAGATATCCGGTACGGGTACCGACAGGGGGGGACGTTTTCCATTTTACCCGATTTGGTTGGAGGAGCGGTGTGATAACATTGATCGCTGCCGACACAGGACTATGTCTCACGTCAATTACCAAAGGAGCGGGGGTTTTTTCAAGGGAACCTGCCTGACTGGAGGGGGGATTTAGTTACCTACCTTCGTTGAATCTGCCATGAACTCGATTTATGTTATTTCCAACGGTGAAATCCCGATGAACTCATCAATTCTCTCTCGCGTATACACTGTCCTATTTCGGCTTTGACGTTTTACTCATGTCTATTCTATAAGCTAATACAAAGCGAATGAATATATTGTAATAGAAAGATTTAACCGTTACACTATTTTGGTATAGTTATTATCTATACGAAGAATTAGAATTAGAACTAATAAAGAGGTCTCTAAATAGGGCTCTCTAAAAAGTTCGACGATATATTCATTGCGTTAGAATTGAGATAGACTCTTTTAAGTGTGTTTTATTATATTATTACTTAGACACTTTTCTCTTCGGTGTATATAGTGTGGTGTCTATTTTGATAATTATATTTTCCTTAAAGAACGATTCAATAAAATGTATTGCACTTTTAGATGAAGCTATTGTAGTCTTTGAGATAAAGTTTTTTTTTATTTTTTATTTTTTATTTTTTTTTGTTTTTCATCTAGTGTTGTTCCGACGCATCTTGTAGTTGTTAAACCGGAGTGTATTCCTAATCTTTGTTACGGTATTCCTTTTCCCTGTATTATTTCTATTTTGTCTTTAACTTTAGTTTTCTTAGTAGTTTTTTTAAACCAATTAAAGTATTATTTGATTGTCTGCGTCACGATATTAAGCTTAATTTATATAGATATGTATGTAGAACTTATTAACGTTAGCGTATATTATTAGTTATGATTACAGTAATGGGAAAATATACGCTTAAGTTTGTATGATATAATTTATTGATATAATTATATATTATACGCAAATGTTATATATATAATTAACCATATTGTTTATGTTAGAGAAATGCTAATATTGAACAATAAATACATTATTTGAAATTTTATTAGCGATATAGACTCAGACTTTGTAATTGTTTGTTTGATTACTTTCAAGCTGTTGTTAAGTAGTTGAGAATATTATGTATAACTGATTAAACTAGTTTTATTTATTTCATTACTAGTACTTCTGAGAATAGTGTTTGATAGTATATGGTGTTTAATATAATAATATTTATAAGTTTATAGAATGATGTTAAAATGTTAGCTTTATTAATGTGGGAAACTTTGTTACCTCAACATATTTATGTTAGTAAGTTAATAATTCAAGAGATATTTGAATCCTAGGATAAATAAGTTCAATCAAAAATATATGCTCTTATTGATAGAGATAATTGTTTTGTAATTAAAAGAGAGATACGGTACTCGGTGAGTTACAATGGAATGGACATATAAGATTTGGAGTAAGGAAGTATCGCACTTAGATACGATTGATATGATGCTAAAACCTCTAAAACTGTGATAGTATTTACTTATAATCATAGCATTTGCATATTTAAGTATTCACTTAACTTATGATCATAGATAATAGATAAACGACTTGGAGATTAAGACCTACTTGCCAAGAATGTATAGATATTGTCCGTGTGTATATATGGTATATTTACTGATTTACTAACCACAAACCTAGTGAGCTCTACTTTAGGGTATTATAAATTATTCTTTTTGATAATTTTTACATATATTATGAAGTCTTTAGATAGACAAAATTAATTTGATTTATAAGATAATTCTACTATCGACTGTGTAGATCTAAAAGTATACACTAACATAAAAGTAAATTGATTGATACACATAATTAACTGAAGGTTAGCTACACGGCTCTAATTTACACGTCTCAAAAATCGAGGTGCTGATATATATGAATATTATCTGAAGGCTGAGGAGATATGCCGGTGTATGGTTCTCGCGATATTTATGTAACAGTTGAAAGTAATTTATACCAACATACTATTGGGGTTTTAAAGGAGGTTGTTTAATCGCTCAACTATTAGGAAAAACTATAAACACACTATCTATATGATAATCAAACCATTCATATATCTATGTATTGAAAACTCAAATAATAGTAAAAATTTTAACAATAAACCAAGAAGGTAAAAATTTAGACAGTTTAACTATAAACTCTACCTTGGTAGTATAATATAATATATGTTTATTTATAATTTAATATCTCGTTTACCATTGTAGCGTGCAAGCTATTAAGCTGTAAAATACAATACAAAATTTTTTACTCCTCAGTTTCTCATTTCTCTTAAGACCCTGCCAAAATAAATATTATATTAATACAGGAAATTCATTATTATTATTATGATTATGTTATAATATATATAATTATATTATATATATATATATATACGAAATGTATTATTAACTTCTGCAAAATCACCTATAGTAACTGAGCATCCAGTCACATGGATGTCAAGTACTCAATACTTACTGCTTTATACATCTATATTCTAAGATACTACTTACTATTTTATAATCTCTTATATATACTTATTATCTACTTTATATATTATTATATTCCTGCACAACCATTTAACTCTAATTTATGTGAATTATACTGTATTTGATACATTATACTTAATATATTTACTATATATTTATTAAATTATCAAATATATATATATATATATATCTTCTTTATACTATATTATATATATTAAGTTTACTATTATATTCTTTATTATTATATCTTCTCATTTATTATTTGTTTATCCTATAAATATTAGCATATTATTTTTTTCTTCAAATTTTTATCTAAATGGGTATTATATATAGACCCCTTACGCGGGGTCCCTTATATACGTGAGAATTCTCAGAATACTCCGAATATTACTTCATATAGTTACTTATCACCAACTTATATACGTAATCTCCTGCCTTATATACGAATCACTCTATACTTATATATATATATATATATCTATATATATATATATATATATATCACCTTAGTATTCATATATATATACTATATATACTAATATCATATAATAAGTTTACGATCTTCTGTTAGATGTAGATAGTAGATCTGCCTGTGTGATGTGTGTGTGAGTGTGTTCCATGCACTGGGTGATGTGTATATTAAAGGTTTTCTCTTGTTTCTGGAGCGTGGCACAATGGGGTTCTTAACTGTGTATGTTTTAGTTATTCCCTTTTCCTATATAAGGTGTGTTTCGGTAGAACTTAACGGTGATCGCACGTCTTGGTGCTAATGTGTTTATTTTAACTCATTAATGGTTTTATCGAGTTTGTGAAGATTTTTTACGTGAGTAAGTGTGTATCTGTATTCAAGTTCTAAGATGTCTTTATTTGTGTTTATCGAAACTTTTAGTTGTCTAGGATACCGCATAGGGATAATCTTTATTTTTTAGATAATGTGCTGCGAATCGTATCAGTAGTTATGCTAGTACTAGGTTATATTTTTTCTTCGTCTTTTTTTATACTTTAGTTTTTTCGTCGTGTTTCTATTTTTTTTTCAATTTTTTTAATATAAGATTTTTTTCATAACAACACCTACGTATTGGTCGCATATTATTCATAATATCTATATCAGCTATTTTTAGCTATATATCATAGTGAATGAGTGTGTAATGTGTTCATTTTTGTCATTACGTCACATTTTTTTAGGTACTGTGGAGAGTGCGTCGATGTTTTAAGTATTTCATAATGATTTGTTGTTTCACCGTTTTACAAGTATTTACTTAAAATATGATAATAATTTTACTTTAATCACTTTACGTTTTTATATTAAACTATTTTAATCCGATTTCAACTTTCGTTTTTTTGTCTGTCGTTTTTTCTGTTGTTTTCCCGCTTGTTCTGTTGATTGGTGTGTGCGTGTAATGATGGCAGGAGTGTTGCACCACAGACGCGGGTTTTAATTTCTATCGGATTCTTCATCACATCCGCGCGCTTACTCTCTAAACCTGCAACCAACGTAGTGACACTACCACCGCCGTGTGATTCATGCTCTTATAATTTATCTCCTTAATCTTTTTGCTACATGAACAAATCCAAAGTTTGAAAAGCGATACCTCTACTCCTTCGTAGCGAAACTCTTTGTCTGTAGATCACGGAGAGTGAGCCTACAGGCAATTCTTCCTCTAACTCGAATTTTATCTATCTAACCTTATCACCCCTTAGTTATCAGTAATTTCCCGTCTAAATGGGTGGAGACATGTGCAATGTAATTACATACTAACACTAATTGAGCACGGATCTCTATGAATCGATTCTGGAACTTCCTGAATCTCTTCGAGTTCTGTAAGGCTTTGAATTAATCTTTTCTCTTGTTTCTACAGTACACTAATCATTGTGTCTCTCACTCGCTACCATATGTGAGTGTAGAGAGTGGTTACTCCACTAAAAGAGTATTTTTTTCTCCACGCACTCGTATAATAGTTCATAGAATAAACTCTTACACTACTGTACGCATCAGAGACTCTGAAGAATTATTATCTTCTCTTCTAATACTACGTCGAATCGATGTGGTGCCTATTAAATTTTAAGACGGGATTTCATGATACACAATACCCGAGAGGAGTATATGGGGAGAGTTCTTCTCCATATACATGTGATATTAGTGGGGAGGAGGCAACGCCACATATATAATAGAATAAAATGGATAATCTGGAGCAACTAATTACAGAAACACACACCATTCCGGATCGTCCCAACCAATTACTTGAACAGATCCTATTTAAGCACTTGACCACATATTAGCTACTACACAGTGTAATAAATCTGACCACAACCTTATATTTCTCTTAATTTGTTAATACTTTCTCTCCAATAATCAAGTCCTGCCCCTATCTTTGGGCGCGTTTCTTTTTCTGGGCCGCTTTGGATCGGGCCGACTTCGGGGCGGCCCTTGCCGGTCCTTGGCTCTTCGTGAGAGAGGACTAACTACTCACAATGGAACTGATGCTCTTCGAATATCTTGCGCTGATCCGTCTTTCCGACCTCCTTGTCCATACATGTGCTGGGAAGTCTTGCTATTTACCTTACATACGCCACTGGAATCGGAGCAGGTTTCATTCTTCTTCGACTACGACAATCTTTCTACTCACTCACAACTAATCCTCTGGACTCTCGATCGTGCTGTTCTTCAAAAATCTGGCCCATCTCAGGCTAGAGTAGTTGGTATCCGAGCGAGTGAAAAAAAAAATTCTCGTTCGTCCCTGAAACTATCACTCTTGCTAATTCTCTCACAAAATGTAGTCATTAAGATCGAATTGCAGGCGATAACAAACTTGTTGCCTTCATCGCGAAGCACATAGTGCGTGCAAGAGCTTTCATCATAAACCGAAAGTGCGCTACATGACATTAGTGTCTATAATAGCTACATATATGACCGTCTTTTCTGGCTTCTTGCCAAAAACAGCTCTAACAACTTCTTGCCAAAAACATCAATAACAACTTCTGTAAATCTGTCTTTCTCCCTCCTTATACTTCGATCTGATCGGTGTACACTGTTCGCCTAATAATTCTGCACACTCTTTCTAGCAATAATTGCACTATTGCTTCATGTCCCCTCTCTGATTTTTCCTCTAACTCAACCATTGGACCTGAATTCATGCTGTCATTCTACTTCATCCATAACTCTCACTTCTCAACTCTGCAGGCTGTCTATGCCTTTAGCCTGTAGATTCAACAGTGCTGAGTCGTGTGTGCGAACGGCCGATTCATGGGCCCTCCTGAATATCCATATAAGCGTTAGGAAGTGCCGCCGGGTGGCCCGGCATGGCATTAACTCCCGGAGCTATATATATGAGGAGAGTAGATGATTTTTCACGTGTTAATAGAGATAGTATAGTCAAGTTAATATTTCTCTGGTCCCTATATAACATCATATCATACATACTTTATACTAGCTGTTGGATGCAACACACAAAGGGAACGTATTCCTGTATATCGTACGGAAGACCGTTCGTGATCTTTTCACAAATATTATTCAAATGAGCCCATTATTTGTGTCATCTAATTAAGATATTCTACAGTCTACTCACTTATTAAATCTCTCACACATCTTAGATCATTACTGGAATCTCTAAATTACACTTCTTTTCTCAATTACGCTTGTACGTCTTTTAAAGTGCTCGACGGTCTACTGGCGTGATATCTTTCTAATTTATAATCAGTATTTATGGTTTTCCGCCTTCAGGAACTACGGTAAGTGAGAACTTGCGTGTGGCGTCTTACATATCCAATAGCTTTTGACCGTGGGTATGTCACGCGTCACTTGCTTAACTCTACAAGCTCTCACCTCCATATGTGGGTTATTCCTTCTTCTCTTTGCTTTACTTATGTCTAGTTTTTCTTTCAAAATCGCTTACAATATTCGAGCTTGATTGTTTTATGTAAATGGTGATGCGTAACCTTCTCCTCATATATATATGTCAATAGTGGGTGTTTCCTGTATATAATACAGGGTTCTGGTCCTTATCTCCTACTTATTATTCCTACTTTATCAATTAATGATCTTCTTCTAACTCATTACAACATTCTAACTCTATTCCGTCAATATAGCCGATGACTATCGATAAGCTTTCATTCTCAACTCATTTTCATGATTCTGCGCTTGCCTATCAACCTTCTAGAATTGCCCTTCTCGTCTTAATCTTTCCGATTCCATTATCTCGCTGATTACTTGGATAGAATTTTACTCACGAGTGGGGTCTGTAATCTGATAACTTTGTTATAATTCTCAATTTCCTTTATAAAAACTTTACAACTTCTACAAATCTTCACTCTCTATAAGGCACCTTATCTATAACTTTCCTATCTCTTCGATTATATCGACGGTTCTCACCTCTCTCCTGTTGACAATCATAATATGATCCCTTAGCCATCATATACATTCGACATCAATCACAATTCAACAACGAACAAACACAAACAGAAAAAAAAACCGACAGACAAATAATATACAGAATTGAAATCGTAGATTATAAATAGTTTATATCACTAATAAAATAAACTGTTAAGTGATTAAAAATGCACTATAAACGTGTTAATTATACAATAAATATGTCAAGTAGATTAGATAAAAATAATTAATAAATCTAGAAAGTTAAAACACTAAATCTACACACTAATCATAGTATTAATAAAATTTACGAATAATAAATAAAGTGATAAATATTGACTACAATTTAAAAACCTAAATAACTATATGTGTAATAAATAATTAATAAATATATATATTGCGATCCTTTATAAAATACGTAAGTGCATGTTGTGAAAAAAAAACCTTATTATTATAAAAATAAAAATAAAAATAGAATAACAACTGTGTGACTTAACTAAAGTTTAATAATAAAGACTCGTATATACATTATTATGTGATCACGCTTATATGTGTTTGTCCATCAAAACTACGTAGTTCGTGTGTGCCAATTCTAAAAACGCTACACCTCAACTCACTACAATCTAAACAACTAAAAAAGTGTGCGAAGCAACAACAAAATTAAAACGAATAACTTATCTTTTATCATATAAGGATATATTTCTTCTTTCAAACTATTAAAACCATCAATAGTTAAAACAATTAAAAGAGAGAGCATACTTTATTGTACAAACACACTTATGGGAAACCCACTCGACTAAAACAAAACTCTATGATAACATTAAGTGACATTTGCCACTTGGACTCAATTAAATTACGCGCAACTATTCACATCCAGTGCGCTGAACACACTACATAACACGACACAGGACAGCCAACACACATCGATATCTATCATAGAGCCATTTGTTTTAAAATTTTATTTAAAAAATCAACTCAAACACACCACACCACACCACATCACACCACACACACATTAATATATGTTTAAAACTAAATAATACATTAAGAAGAATTACCATATATATTATATATTATATTATAATATATTATATATATATATATATATATTCATACTAATACATTTACCTATATAATATAATAATATATACACTTAGAGAAATTAGTTGTAAAATTTTAACTACTAGAAGTAGTAAGCAGACACTATACGACACTTTTAATCTACTATTTTACTTAGTACTTTATAAACTGAACACCAACACGTAAGGTTTATGTTACGAATTTTCCGGGTTAAATTTTTACTATTTATGAGTTGTTCAATGAACTTTCATTTGGAGTAGGTTTTGACTTTTTTAGTAGTTTAAATACTTTTTCCACGACAGATGGTTACAATTCTGTAAACACCCCAATAAGTCGAGTCAAATGTATTTCTACTTACATAACATTTATATCAAACAACACCGACTCATTCGTTATAATTATATAACACTAGGGGCGCAGTTTAATCAGTATAAGCTCATGGTCGACGAGCTTGATGTTAATAAGCTTTGTGTTTCACAGCGAAAGTAACCTATTTTCTTTGTGACTGCATTATTTTGACTACCAGCCTTGACAGAAAATATGTTGCTCACCTAAATACTTTGCTGTAAGAATTATCAAAGGAAATTTTAAGTACTATAGGTTGTTTGGTATATTACTATACATGAAAAATATACATTGCGAAAATAGGTAATTATATTTTCTCTCGCTAAGTTAGCTCATTACAATAATCATTTGCTGGTAAGAATCATCCATATAAATACACACATCTGTTTTACGTCTAGGTTTTAGACACTGACTCAGACTCCTTTCTCCAAACTCTTTCCTTCTCTCGAAATACGAATCCTGTTCAATTGCACTGATCTTCCTCACCTTCTCTTATCATTTTAAAGGAGCACTATTGTTCTCAGTCGAATTTTCCTCTTCATCTTATCTCTTACCATTCTCAATACTTATGCTGGCTATTAATTTATCAAGTTATTTATTCGCATATATATATATAATAATATATTATATATTATTCATTACTATATATATTATTATATAGATATATTTAGATTATCTAATAATATTATCTATCATAACCGTATCCATATGTAGTTTGAAATTATCCAATATATATATATATATATTATATATATATCAATTCCATTATCTTATATATTTTATAATATTAATATTTTAAGAGTTTCATATTTAGCCTCATGTGAATAATATACATCATGATATTATTATTTTTACTAAAAAGTATATATATAATAGAATAAATACATTATACATGATACTATACTATAAGTAATATAACAATACTTATATGGTTATATTATATATATTTATAAACTAATATATTTATTAATAAAATTTACATAATATACTACGCTAACATCTCACGTTATTTTATAAAAAATGATGTGGTGTAAATTAGTGATTTAATGAGTAATATAATATACTAAAATTGTTAATTTATGCGGATAACATAATATTACTACTATTATACTCAATTAATATATAGCTCACTATATATATTATAACTTAATATATTAATATACTGTTATAATATAAATATAGGTGATAATTGGTTTAATAACTACAACTTCATATTCAATCAAAACTACAATAGGATAACAGGGAAAAGTGAATATATTGGTTGGATATAACCTGTACACATTTTATGATATCGTGACGGAAAATGGTAAAAAATAAAAAATATAAAAAAATAAAAAAAAAAAATAAAAAAAAAAAATAAAAATTAATGAGTGCTGGAAAAGACTATATAGCTACTAGCTAATAAGGAATACATAATTTTTTTGGAAATCCTGGTAAAATTTTTAACCCATGAAATGTAAAAAAAAATAAATAAATAAAAAATTATTGTTAATAATTATATGAATATATGATTAATAGAGAGCCTATTTAGGAGACTCACCTTTTATTGGTTAAACTATTAACGTATAAAATAAATAGACTTCTATTAAATTTTTAGCTATTTTTTTTTAAACTAAATGAATACCCCAGGGTAAAACGTACAACCTGATTGGCAGGTAAAGTCGGGGTCTCCGGGGTTCCAGGGAACTATCACCGGGTTAGTAGACTAATTCCCCCCTTCACTTACGGGGAGGGGTCTAACCGGAACCCCCGTCCTTTTGGATAATTATTATGGGTTGATCCTACGCGGGGTTCCTTAATATACCGCCTTCCCCTACGGGGTATGGAATAATAATTTTAATATGGAATAATAATGCGAACTGCGTTTATTGGTGACTGTTGAATAGTTATTCAATATTTATAAAATTATTTTTGGTTTGTATAAAAGTAGCAGATGTTTAATGTGTGAAATTTGTGATTTCGTAAAATATGTGGAAAATACTGATCATCACGAAAAGCAAATAAAAAAGTTTGCTAGGCCCTGATAAATCTGTCGTAGTATATTTTTAAATATATAGGGAAAGCCATAAGAGAGATATATCGGTTAATGTGGGATTCCGTTTGTTATTGTATGTTTAAATTAACGATTTATATTATACGTCTGTTAAGTTCTTATTGGTTTCTATTCCCTGTTTTTGAGAATCTGATACTACCGTGTGTATTTAGTATAGAATTTGGTGTTGCAATTATATGTCAAATGAATCGACGCCCTTATGAATATCGAATTTAAGTAACGCTCGCAAGTGTTTTATAAGTTATCTTCATTTGTGGATAAGTGGGGAATCAATATAATCTCACGGCACAGCTTGTGTAATAAGTGTAATCCGATATTTTGTGAGACGGGGATAAACGTTTCAGCAAGAACACCTATAATCTTCTGATACGTGCAGAGTATGGTTGAGACATGTATTTGGAATCGCCGTAATCATAAAATTATAAATAAATCACTATAGATTTTTGTGACATATCTCTAGTTTTGCAAAAAGTGCAGTGTTACAATTTAAGTTTTTTATTCCATTAATCTAATTATGGTTAGAAATTGCCGCAATGTTTATTTTGTCTTTTTCATGTGAGGAGCACTTGTGTGCTCGATGGTTTTTTGTGGTGTTTCTTAAACTGACTCCTATTTTGTTAGATAAGTATATGTAATGGCTACTGTTTGGTTGAATTCTTTGCCATATATGATCTTCAAATTCGTGTACTTTGGATAATCATTAGTTAATGATGATATGTATCTTTTAATTTGTAGAATTGTGATTTATAGTCGCGCCACTTAGTGGTTGATAGGATGGACTCCATTCTATAGTCGTATATCTAAATGAACTTACATAAGATTTATTAATACTTATTATAATAAGAATACTATTATAATTAATAATATTACTATATAAATTATAATATATATTTTAATTACTCAATAATAATAAAAAATAAAGTACACGAGACTCGTGATTCAAGAATGAAGTTAAACTGTTGGCACTTGTTTAAATTGGACTCTGTATTGTTGTATAATATATATTATAGCTACTAATATATATATAACTATACACTATATAAATTCTTCTCCCTATCGTGTATTATTGTAGTATCACGTTACAAGAATATTCGCTGGTTACTACAAGCTTATTATAGTGATAGCGTAGTCTTCATCTGGGCTGATATATATTTACTAATGATATAATTTTTATATATAATATATATATATTAAACTAATATAAAGGAAATATAATTACTCATTTTGAAAGAACTAAATGCATAGGCATAATAATAACAATATAATATAACTAAAAATAGCTTTTTTTTCCTCGATACATAACGATAATAATTCTAATAATAGCTTATTTTAGCACTACCCAACCTTATGAAGTTCATTAAGATATGTATTTATTTAATTATGAATTCATCTCAGCATTATGTATCATAATAGCTAAATTTATAATTTATTATAATGTCTTATATAAATATATTATATATATATATCTCAGTTATACTAATTAATATCTTGTGAGTGTGGATGCATATATCCCTACTATACGCTTAAGTTCAAATAGACCTAACTCAGTAGTATAGCTTTTAATTCTATTTCATTTAGGGTATGAGTTAGTTCTTTGTGTTTTTTTACTTTGAAAAATAATTAATAATAAGGATAGCAATTAATCGATTGTGTGTGTTTATTTTTGTGTGTGTAAGTAATAGTGTTTTTGTTTTGTTTTTTCTCTTGTAAAATACCACGATATCAAAATTCTATCACTATCATTCACAAAGGAAAACCTCAAATTTATATAATTTCTATCATTCACAAAGAAAACCCCCTCCTAATATTATTTATTACTTGTATCATAAAAACAATGGTCTTCACTGCTCTGGCACTCTAAGCCTCAACACATTGTCTATAACATTTGGAGCAGATGTATGCTCTAGGACCTGGATTTAATTCTCCATCACCCTTCACTAAAAGTGGTAGGAGCTTTCGGGCTCCCCCACTTATGTAGACCTGATAAACGCACCTCGGTCATGAATATAATCATTTTTAAAAGATAAAGGTTTCACCGAATAAATTGGAGTTAAGAAGATATGCCGATACTGAAGCATATTAAATAGACAATCAGACTTTCTCTGAAGATTACCTCGTGAGTCAATGCCACTTTCTCCCACGGGAGGCAAAGAGAGGTGCTTTCCTTTTCAAACTCACCACGTCAAATTTACCAGATCTGGAATTTCTGCTACTTCCTGCAAAAAATAACAATTCTCTTTAAGCCTGGTCAGGGGTGAAACTGACAAATCCACTCCGAGAATTTTAAATGAATGTAGGTCTTGTCTGTTACCTCATAAATATCTATAATATAAAATACATTCGTTAATAATTACTAAATTAATAATTTTTATATATAAATATATTTTATATTAATCATTTTTTATTTCAATTATATACAATAATTAATCTTGATAATTTGCCTAATAAATTCATATAATTATTTGAATATAATTTCAAAATTAAAGATTAATAAATTAATATATATATATACAATAATTTTTATAAAAATATAGGTGAGGATATTCCCCGTACCATATATAGCTCATGATTATATTTAAATGTACCTACCGATCTTAAAGACTTCTCAATTAAGAAATATAATGTTTTAGTACTATAAATTTTCTATTAATTCTTATTAAAAATTACCAATTTCCATTAAATATACTACAAAAATTATTTTTCGCTATTGAACATACCATAAATTAAAAAATTATATAATTGGTCAACTTTTCTAAGTTGTATTTATATCAGCTATTTATCGACTATATATTACCTATATACGAAAATTTACAATATTAGATTAAATTTATTGTTAATATTATCCTAAAATATAATACCAAGTTACTAATAATTTTACTCATTTATATATATTTCTCCTTTTTAGCTAATAATTGGTAATTAATTATATATTTTATGTAATATATAACTAAGTATCTCCTTAAAGTCCGTCTTACAAATATATATTATATAAGCGTTTATTCTACGTACTATGTTCTAATATATATATACTAATTTATTTTTTTTATAAAACAATAATAATTTTATAAAATATATTAATTTAATATATTATTTTGTTATTTACTATTTATAAAAATTACAAAATTTTTTAATTTCATTTATCCTATAAATAATTAAGGAAATATTTTAATATTATCAGTATTCACGCAGATTATTATATATATATACTTTTTTCGTATATCACGAGTTATAATATATATAACATAAGTAATCTTATCTTAAAAAGTTTTTTAATTTACTAGTTTCATATATACTTACTATATTACTTTCCTCTATATTATACAATTATATTTATTTTTTGGGTAGTAGATAAGAGTTAAGTATAACAATTATAGGTATTAGGAGATACTAACCGTACTAACTTATCTTATTATATTTTATAATAATAATATATCACTAAAAAATTTCATTAATAATATTCTGCTACCGTAATCTACAGATCATTCTATGAATCTGTTTTTCTTTAACTTTTAATATTAACTAAATATTATAATTATTACTGTAGATAAATATATATATATATACCGTATAGTAAATATTTAATTTTCTAACAGCTAGAATGAAACTAACTTTATTTATTAATAAAAACTAAATTATTAATTTAAATTAATAAGTAAATTATTATAAATGCAATTATGAAAAAAGTTATATACTTTCCGTTAAAAAATACAACAATATACCATATGGGAGTACTAATTTAGATTAAGACTTATTATCTCTCACTCGATCAGTATCCTCATCAATTATATATATATATATGAGCTAGATATAATGGCGGTCTTTATTATAGCAGCCATTTATCAAAATTTATTTTATGGGGTATTTTGTAACTTATTATCTATTATATAGGTATATATATATTATTACCCATAATTTATTTTTTATCAGCTACATACTACTTTATATCATGATTGACATAATTCAATTACGTTTTGGTAAAATGCCTGAGACTTATTTTATTATATTTCTATATTTTTTTTTTTTATAATATAATATTATAAATATTATATATATATTATATATTATATTTATTTATTTATTATTTTTTATATTTATTTAGTACTAGACATACGCCTTTTGATTGGGAGGAGTTTATCTGATTTTCTAACTAGCTAAAGTTTTAGAAGCTACTATATACCGCTAGTTACGGGTAAATACATAGTATAGAATATTAATCTAGTTTTGGTCAGTATAAGATCTGAATTAATGTAAATCATATCTGTAAAGAATTACGCAACTTTATCATAAAAGAGTTGTAGGGAGTGAGAAATTTGGACAATAGAGAACTTTTTAAATAATTGTGCCTTCTAGTTAGGCTTTAATTTATAATTTCTTTCTATATGCAATATTTTTTGATTTGTTATAGTTATTATTTTTATCTCTACTACCATTACTCCACAATATTATATAATAAGCAGGTATATTCTGAGATTATAAGCTTTCTTGTAAATTTAGAGTATTGTTGACGTCTTTTTTTCTTATTTATTTATTATTTTATATCTATTTTTTTTGTAATTTTATTTTATATATTATATTTATAGTTTCCTTTATTATGAGTAGAAATGTCAGCTATATAGTATATGATTTATATTTTTTTTTTTTTTTTGCGTATACGAAGAAATTTCTATTTTCGTTTTTATAAACAGAAATTTCTTCACTCAGTTCCAGGTAAGTAATAATAGGCTTATTACAAGAATTATATAAAAATATAATTACACACTTAAAGACTTCTTTGTAACAATTGTAGGACTATATTTATATTAATAAAAAAAATATTTTTCTTTATCAGAATATTTTTTCAATTATATTCCTCTGACTACATATAACTTTCTAAATATTATAATTATTTATCTATATACTATTAATATTAGCGTATTTATATTATATTATTTATTATATTTTAATTATTATAATATATAATTAAATCTATATGGCATACCTTATATATTTTCTATACTCACTAGACAGTAGTATCTAATAGTAATATTTACGTACTATACTTAGTCCACTATTAGAATACTGGGTATATATCTTATATAATCACCTATATATACACATTGTGAGCGAGTAGATAGTTCATTATTGAAATTTAAATAATTATAATATAGAATATATATATATAATAAATAATTACTACATGCACTATAATATATATATACTCCTAGGTATACTAATATTTAAGTTCATAGATGAGTCAAGTAGTGTAATTTAATAATAGAATTTTGACTGTATTCTTTTATTTATAATATATTTACTTTATTTTTTAATCAATTGTTTTTAGTTATCAATATATATAAATATAGACATATTCTTATTTAGCTATATTCAACAAGTAACACAATTAAGTTTACAGAGATTTTATTATTGTATTCATTATATGTATAATAACATATACGGTATATATACATACATATATATATATATAATGCTAATTACTAATTTATTATTCATGCAGGATAGAATTGAATAGATCCCATAATATTAATTTATTATAATATACTATATTTATATTCGTTAATATATCTATACACAGTTTATATTGTTAAATGAATGTGGGCTTATTATCGATAATATTAGATAATGTACATATAGTTAACTTATACTAAGATGATATATATTTATATTACCTTACTAACTATTATAAGATATATATATACTATTATTCCTTATTATTTCTAATAATTATTATTTTGTATAAAATTATTTAATACTTAATATTTAATTTTAATATTAAGTCTAGATATATATAATATCAACTATAGAGTTACACCAATCTCTCTTACATCCACATTTCCAATTACTTTAATTAAATTATATCTCCCAAGAGATATAATTTCTTTCTTCTAATAAATTATTTCAATTATATTTTAATTTTATATTACTAGGGCCAATTAATATGGTAATTTTAATATGTATATAGTATATAGTGCCTATAAGAGGTGAATCTAAGCTATATGGGCAACTTATGTATTATTGGCTCTATGTTTGAGTTTAGATTGCACTAAATATTCATATTATCTTCCCTCGTTTATTTAGGTGCGTCAAGTTATATATCGACGTTCAAAGTAGAAAGAACTTTATTTTGGCTGACTTAAGATTTATTATAAATTTATTATAAACAAAAAAAATAAACATAGTTAGGTGTAATCTTATAATATGTAAGCAATATATACTAAACATAACTGTTTGGATATGTCTTTTGTATTTACTCTATTTATATTGCATAATTATATAATATGACTTTTGGTCACTTCCCAAGAGTTCTTAACTCTGTATGGTATACTTTATTTATAATTACTTAATTTAAATAGATATTAATAGCAATATTATTTATATAGTATTAATAATAATCAGTATATATTAATTTATATATAATATATATATTATTATTATATTTATAATATATATATTATATATTATAATATTATATATTATTAAAATATATATATATATATACTATATAATATATATATATATATTAATATATATATATAATATATATATATATATTAATATATTATATTAATATTATTTTAATTTATAATATATTATATTATAATTTATTATTATATATATTAAGTATTATATATAATATTATAAATATTAAAGTATTATATATTTATATAATAGTATCTTATAATATATATATGATATATTATATAATAAATATATATTTTAATATATATATTATCTAATTAATATATATATATAATTTCACCACCACTTACATCACCAGAGGCATGTTAGCTCACTTTTCAGAGAGGAGGTGTGGTTACATATATTACGCCTTCATGTCATAACTAAATCTTAAAGGCAAATTAGGCAGATGGAGCACAGACGCAGCGCTTTTGTGAAGTGGTGGGAGAATTTAAATAATTCATGGATACAGTGAATAAACACAGAACGATTTGGTAAATAAGAGTAAAATGATACCATATATTACTAAAGATGTTGGCGAAGGACAGAAAGGAGAAGCAGATATGAGCAGCTGAACTATAGCCTGATAGTTACAATATAAATATCGAACATATACAACTCTATGTGCAACTCAACAAGCATCATCCTAGTAACTACGAGGGCTAGACGTATAAAAGGGAGGAGGTAGTCAGTGTAGATGATAGTCTACCTCGAGCATCCTTGCCGCTGCGTATACCTATAGAAAGAGATAAAGCAACTTCTAAACATCTATAATGACGCTCCAAGCATAGATAGTAAGAGGCAAGTGAACTGTGAAAAGTGACAGAACAGTTTGTAAGCCTTTTTGCCTTTTATACTGCAGATACCCTACTATCCAAAAGCCGGTGGTGAAATACCAGAGACACCCCTTCACTCAAGATTATAATGAAGGCATGTACTCTCCCTACATAGAGGCGGATGAGGCCCTTGTTATAGCTTGGAGCTCACTTGAGGGAAGAGAATAAAATAAAAGTTCTACTTGCACCGTCCTAAACAGTAACTCCCAGATTTTTCCATTTGAGTGGCGTCCCTAAGTAACTCTGTTTGTGATGTGAGGTTTCTCAAAGACATTTTTTATTGTTTTATGTTATGTCGAATATGTAATATGTATGAGAATGTCCGTGAAACTCACTCCAGAACCAATTTTATATTATATATATATATATATAATATATTATATATATATAATATAATATATATATATATAAGTATATATATATATATTATATATATGTATTAATATATAATATATATATAATATATATATTTATATATTTATATATATATATATATATATATAATATATATAAATATATATATAATATATTATATAAATATATTATTATATATAATTATATATAATATATATAATATAATATATATATATAATAATATATAATAATATAAATATATATAATATATATAATTATATATATTATAAATATAATATATATATATACTATATATAATATATATATATATATATATATATATATATATATATTAAATATATTTATATATATAGAATATATATTTATTATATATATATATCATATATATCATATATATCTATATTATATATATATATAATAGTGTAATACTATATATATTATATATATATAATATTATAATAAATATATATTATATATATTAGTTATAATATATAGTTAAATTATTTTAGTGAAATTTAATATAAGAATATTTATTATAAATATTGATGGTCTGCTGGATAAGTAAGCCGCAATTAGAGAGTTGTGTGGAATAAAGAAAGAAATATTAGGTGTTGAAAGTAATATATGAGAGAATAAAAAATATTACCCGTAGATGTGGAGACATATATCATATACTTAGAGATAATGGTTTTTGGTATCCATATAATAATTAGTGAATATATAAGGTGAAATAATAGTGTAATAATTAGCTTATAAGTATTAGCGGTATCTGGTTTAAGCCATATGTATATATATATTATATATTAATAGATGATATGTGCGTGGGAATTATTTTAATTAGATAAATATATTAGATAGATAAATAATCGTAGAATAAAAGATGGAATATTTAGACTCTGTTTCTCTCTCAAGCATTGCGCAATTATACTATATACGATAGAATTGATGGAATGATTATTTGGCAAGTAAGGCGATAAGAGCAATGATAAAGGTGCATAACAGGTAAATTAATATATGAAATGGCGGGGTTCTTTGTTGTAGATGGTTGATTTTAGTTAGATATATATTATATTTTATTATATATATGTGGGCTTTGCATCTAAGTATAAGATACTGTAACTCATACTCATATATAGCAAATTGACGAAGATGGCCAATAATATATAGTATAACTAACTATAGTGTAGTAGTCCGTCTCAGACGTTGCTGAAGCCCTAGGTAGTATTTGAGTATATTATTTCCTGCACTTGATAGATACGAGCTCTATCTTATAACTCAATCATGATAAGTTTATATATATATATTAGGGTAGTCACAATCTATCATTCTTTATATAGGATCAATGTGTACAGTAGTGTTCTTTTCTACAAGAGACAATTTTTTAACTTTTGTAATTATGCAAATGATTTCAAGATTTGCTATGATGATTACATTTACTTAGGATATTTTTTGCAATTATTGTAACCTTTGTCGGTTTGGAATATATTTAATATAGGTTAGAAGAGCAAACATGTATACTTTCTCATTTGAGGCACTTGAATAAAGCCAATCAATCTATCCATATCACTTGATTTGAACAATTGTTGATTTTTTTTCCTTTTAAATCCACTGGAAATAATATCGACACAATACACTTCACAGCTGTAAGCAAACCACATACTTCCTTTATTTCCTATTTCATTTCAGCTTCAAGAAAAGCTTTCTACAAATTATATATATTATTAATATATATATATATATCATATATATGTGCTTTAATGTTTAATGTTTCCAGATCGAGGATGTATTCCTTTGCTTTTTGAGTTTATTGTTTTATCTATTATATCTTTCAAATTTGTGAAAGGTTATTGAAGTGTATTCTTAATATTGAATAGTACCCGTTTATTTGAAGTTTCAGTTCCTAATTGTATTTTTTAACAGTTTTCATCTATCCTTGTTACGAAAATTTTTTATGTATGTGTTGTATCTATCACAATTCGATTTCTGACTTCTCTCCTTTTGAGAAAGTGAAATTAAAGAGCTACCCTTATTTTGGCTTCAAAGAGGCTTACATAAAGGAGATAGTATTATACTTATAATATATATATTATCGGTATGTGGGTTATTGGTATATATACGTATTAGCATTATTTTTTAATTATAGGTCTGGTTATATTTTACGTAATATAATATATATATAATCTTGGTTATAAAATGAGTAATGACACAAGATTTTAATGTTTCATATATATATATATATATATATATTAATATATATTTATATATATATATATATTATATATATATATTATATATATATATATATATATACACTTATATCCCATAATGTAATAAGTATTTATATATAAAAGTTAGTAATAGATATATAAATAATTTATTCATATTTTATACATACTATAATTATATTATAAATAAGATTTATAAATATATAATGTTTTTAATATATATGAGCTTATTTTTCTTTATAATAAATATATTATTAATAATAATATGATAACTAGAACATAAGTCCTGTGTTTAATTATATACTGAGTTATTCAAATAAATATTGAAAATATATTTATATAAAATTTAAATATATAGCATATACTTGGAGTTATATAATACTCACTCCCTACTCAAATATTGAAAGGTGAATATTATTTAAGTTCCTATAATATTTTATATATTTCTTATATTACATAAATTTTAATTTAATTTTAACTATTTTTCTTAGATATATTTATATATCATAAATTATTTTATCTATTAATTATTAGATGAAATATAAATTATAATTGCTTCTGTAATAGAAAGGCATCACTGATATTCATACAAAACACAAGATCGTAGGGTCTGGAACTTATATATAGTGTTATATATACATTATTAAGAATGTTTAATTATAATAGTATCATGGATATATCATTAGTATAAGTACTACAAGTATTAGTGGTCCTAACATTATTCAGCTAATACATGTATAAGAAAAAATGATTTATGAAGATTAGTCTTGATGTATCTGTCATATATATATGGTACATGCAATATAATTAGGCCATGGTAGTATATTTAAATTCAAATAAAAACATAAAATATATTTTTTTTAGAGAGAAAATAATAATTACAATACCGAAGGGTACAAATAATAGGCGTGTTGGTTGCATTGATTGGGATATTAATAGATAATAATTAATAGGTAACACTGCAGAATAGTAACGGAAAGTGATCCCGAACGATAGTAGCTAAAAGGTATATATAAAAAGTAAATGAAGATAGACACCTATTTTCGACTCTGCCTACATATATAGATTTCAGAGTTAAGTAACGTATTGTAAATTATCGATTTTATTAATAATACGTATTGATTTTAGACCTAATTATGACACTTACTGTACCTGAACTCGTAAATGTTTCTTAACATTTATAATTTATTCACAATGTACTTGATTATATTTCATAATGTCATATAGAATTAATTCATATATATAATGCATTGAAATAATTGGTATATTATTATGTTCAAAGTAATGGTAATTATATCTTTTCTACTCATCTATATTACAGGTAATATGACGTATAACTACATAAACTTATATACCCAGATATCGATAAAATACAGTATAAGATATTTATATACTTCTAACAGTTTTATTTGAGAGCTATGCTAAATACCTAATATACTTTTTTATATATATGAATAGGAGCAAGAGACTAATATATATTACCGTATATGTACTAGTGATCTGAAAACTTGGAAAATATAATTTAATATATATAGGATATGGTTAAGATATTAGTAATAAACATGGAGTTAAAAAATTTATCAGTCGAGGGGGGTATGTAATAATTATTAAGATATATTAGGTAGGTAGTATAGTCAACTCACTCATAGCTTATATATAGAAGACATTAAGTCAAATAGCGCCTAACGCTCACTAATTATGTGTAGTAGGCCTTTCATGCGGCTGAGATTAAGCTATAACTCAAAGTACTCGTTCGTATATTATATATATATATATATATTTATATATATATATATATGACGTATAAATAACTCGACCACTAATATGGAGGTCAATAAACAAGCGGACTGAAATAAGGTTACTATGTTTTGGCCGATACAGATACAATAGACCATAGATGACGCTAGCTAATTGCGTCATAATTACACATAATTAATACATATACATTAATTATTAATTTTAAATTTTAACTAATTATTAAAAATAAAAAAATAATTGTATAAAATATTTTTAATCGAATGAGATTTTTAATTACTCTGGACTTTCCGAAGGTAAAATCGAGATACTCTGAGAGTACGAAAAAAACGATTTTCACTCTTATTAGTATAAGGAATTGAGTTTATTATTTTATAATACGATAATAGTATATATAGTAAATTATAATATATATTATCTGTAACTTTTTACTATTGAGTGAGTCGATTCTAGTATATATACTGAGTAGTTTTATTGCTTACATTTATCAAATTATATATATAATTGTATGTAGTATATATATTATATATATATATATATCTATATATATATATATATATATATATATCACCGGTTTACCTAATTTCGTAATTATGCCTATATTATAAGCTACTACTTGAGCTCATTATTCGACTATCTATAATATATATATATAATCACCGATGGGATGAATAGTATCGTGTACTTTAAATATTATCATAATTTTTGGAGGGGTGTAATTTAAGTATGATTTTTGAATATAAAATCCTTTTTGTTGTATAACTATAAGAAGTTTAACGTCCCCTTAGGTGATATCAGCCGAAGGGGGACCTCCACCTATATACTCATCTTATTACATATAAATAATCGTATATAAAGTGTTCCGTAATTTGGTTCATTGAAATTTTATATTGTGATGAGTATAAGGATTATTACCATAGAAGTGTAATTTTTTTAGACTATAATATAGATTAGATTAATGGGACATCTGAGGAGTTTTGAGTTCAGTTATATATAGCATATTTATTACTACCTGTAGTTACTATATATATATATATATATATATATAGCAGTATTGATCGTATATTTATTGAGCGGTTGCGTTTGTTATTTATATATATCTATAATCTATACCATATTTGTTATATAATATATAATTTACTATAATACATATATGTATTGTAGTAGTTAATATCTATATAGTGATTTATTTATAGTAGTTTATATATATATATATAGATAGGACCTATAGTAATAATCTCGAAAATATATAAATGAGTTATTTAATAAGTAATATATCCGTATAGGTATAGTGATCTAAGGTAGTACCCCTAAATGCAGTAGGAGGTTTTAGTTCACTATGAAAACTGAGAAAATAAAAATAAGTAAAGCTAAATGGTGCGACATACATATTGGCTTGGAAACGTTGTCAGTGAATGAAAGGCATGAAAGAATAGTAAATAAAGCTAAGGTAAAGTAATTATAGATAAAATGTATATGATATATTACTGACTTCTATAAGATGGGTATGGAGTATGACAGCCGCACGTAGTTAGCTTTAGGCTATCTATACGTGATGAGTTTACGTTTAATTTATATATTAATATTATTTATGTGAGTTAGTATATTATACTAGATATACAATCTATTATGTTATGATTTCTTACCAACATTAATTGATTTAAATATATTGGTATATCATTAGTATAGATTTATATCGATAAACTAAATGGTTTCTCTAAGAATAATTGAATAATAGTAGGAAAAGCTATGCAAAGTAATTAATAATATATAATAAATAATATAATTAATATAAATTCTATATAAATAAATTTCTTTAATTTCTTATATATATATTTAATTGATTTATATTATACTATATACAAATTATTTTTATAATAACGTTTTTATTAACATCTTGAGATTCCTAACACCCTCGGTACACTACGGATATATATATATATATATATATATATATATATAGTATATATATGTAATTTATATATATAATATATATAGTATATTGTGATAAATATATAAATATACATAATAGCAAGATGAGGTCTAGGAACTATTTTAACACATATATTTAAATATATATATATATATATATATACCCACTTCTATATATATATATAATATTATATATATATCTATATTATATATATATCTATATTATATAATATATTATATATCTATATATATATATATATATATATATATATATACTATATTTAAAATCTACCACTAATACCTATATAGCTGCCAGTATTGTGCATTTTACAATATATGGCTATCTTATGAATACTACTTTGACATTATAGGTCTAATTATTTTACTCATCTACATTTTGTCACTGTTTTTTAACCATACTACTTATATTCACAGCAGTGTCTCAGTACATCTATCAAAATATTATCATTACAACCAACTAAGCTATCCCTTTGCTGTCCTAAATATAGTCACTGTTATGCTTTGTATTTATATTGTGCTCTACATTGCATCTAATATTATTGATCTAAATTGCTCTACTTTAGATTATAGGTCATTATAAATATCTATTTTTTAACTATATAATATGTCTAAATTATATATATAGTTTTCACATCAATACTATATATATCATATATATATATACTCTACTCATATTATATATATATTATATATATATATATATAAAATAGCTAGTATTATATTCAAGTATATAAATATTCTAAATACATAAAGTTTATATCTATAAACGACTACCCTAATTATATATTGGTCGGGGTCGTAGACATCCTACATTATTCACATATTCGACATAACATAAACAAAAAAATGTCTTGGCAATACAATGCACATTAACTATACGATACTTAGGGCGCCCTCACTAGAAACTGGAGTTCTGTTGAAGATACTGCGAGACTTTTTTCCTCTCAACAGTTCAGTTGCTCAGCTATACAAGGGCCTCATCCGCCCTTGTTACTGCTCTCATCTCTCATATCTTGGGTGGGCTCTGGTTTCACCCGGCTTTTGGATAGGGTCGAGTAAAAGGCCTATAAGCAAGCTACAAACTCTGTTCTTACTTTCCAGTCACTTGCCCTCTATCTTTGCGGTCGATGTTGTGTGACTGCTTTTATCTCTTTTCTACTAGGTATCGTGCAGCGCAGGTGCTCGAGGGAACCTTTACGACGCCCTCGTTACTTCTCGAGCTTTACGCTTCGCCCTCGTAGTACTAGGGGTGCTGTGTCTCGGCACATGAGTTTTTTGTTCATATAGGTAACTCCAGGTCTAGTTCGCTGCGGTGTTTCCTTCTTTCCTGGCACCTCGGTCCATAAATGTTCTGTGGAATTCTCTTCCATCTTCTGTGTTTCCTGCTGAATTTAAACTCTCCCCCACTTCAAAGCCTGCGTCTGTGCTCATCTGCCTAATTTGCTTCTAGTTGTTTTGACATGAGGTCGATGTAACACCCTCGTCCTGAAAAGGGCAATACTGTGCCCGTAGCTCGTGTGGTGACTAATTATTTATACTATATCAATATTGTAATAACTAGATTAATTATCACCTTAAACCCCTTAACATAATACAAGTAATAACTATCTGTACATCATAATCACTCATCTATCACATACTATCCTATATATAATATATATATATAGTAGTAATCCAACAATATATATATATTACTTAATAAATAAATATATATATATATATATATATATGTTCTAATTATATACCTTTAGATATATTATTATGTTTTATATCTATACATATATATTTGGTAAATTACCATTGCTATTATAATATTTATATCCATATAGTATATACTATATATATATAATATATATATATATATATATATATATATATATATAATATATACATACAGATATATATTATATATATATATATATATATCATACTAATATATTCTATAATCGAAGTCTCTATATTACTGTTTTGTCACTACCTTGATACTATCATTATTATATATATACTATATATATATACAAAATTATTTATTTATACATTGTTGGGCTTTAAAACATATTTACATTTAAAATATATACATAGAAAATGTTTTTATATTATATATATATATATACTATATCATACTATATATATATATAATATATATTACCTATAACTATACTTTATATAATATTATATATATATATTATATATATATTTATATTAAATATATTTATATATATTATAATATATATATATATATTTATATATATATATATATATATATATATTATATATATATATAATTACTATATATATACCAACACACGCTCTACTCCACTCTATATAATACTGGTTACTAGGATCAGTTACCATAGGTATTATTTATATACTATCGTATATATATACCCCTCCTCGCTCCCGTTATGATAATGAATAGTATATACTCACTGTACTACTATCATACTAAGCCTAATAATATATATATATACTTTGTTATCAACTATATATATATACTATATATATATATATATATCACTATATACGACGTACTTATTATATATATAACTATACTATTATAAAGGGATTATTTTAATTATATCTATTATATGTCATAAATATACTCATTTTTAATATATATATATATATAACTGTATATTATACACCTATACATTCCAGTTCCTAAACACACTAATACCTATACCAGGTCGTTACTCCTCATTTAACATCCATCGTCCTTGTTCTCTCCTATGGTATATACTACAGCATTTATATATATCCTCCATAGTCCTATATATATATATTTATATACCTTCGGGTTATTCATCTCTTTACAATATCACTACCCTATATATTTATACCTATATGATTATATATACTATATACTATACTATTAGTTGTATATATATTTACACTATTATTATATACGTATTATACTATATATACGTATGTATTTACCGTATACTTGATTACTATATAAATACTATATACGTCACCCCGTTTTATCCTCACCTTATAATCTTTTATACCTATTATAGTTATATATACTCTATAACTATTATATACAATACGTACTACTATTATTAGTGAGAGCTTGCCTTACCGCATCTACTATAACTCATATACCTATATATCAAAGATATATCGCTCACTCTCTGTTACCCACTATCATCCTTTACTACCACGCCCTAACTTAGTATTACCTATTCCACTCATGTAGTATACTATATAATAATATATATATATAGTATTACCTCACACTACCTATTATCTAATATTATACTCACTATAATATTGATTATCAACTCACAATACTCATATATAGTATACTCTATTATCCTACTACTATATATATTTAATTATATACAATTCTCATATATATATATCTCTATCTATATTATACTCTACTATATACTCATATACCTATATAATATATATATATATATATATATATATATATATTATATATATTATATATATTTATATTATATATATTATATACTATCTATATATATATATATATTATTATATCTATATATATATATATATATATTATAATATCTCTACATACTACTATTATTATAAATTATAATATATATATATTACCCTATACTATACTATTTTAGTTACTACTCTATATATACTGTTCCATTATAATATATTCTACTAATTCTATACACCCAGGGTCGTTCTCATTATATATATATCATATATAGATATATATATACCATACACTTTCGTTTATATAACTATTAAAAACAGTGATTTTGACGCATATATACTTATCTATATTATACTATATAATAATTATACTATATTAGACATTTGTTGCTTAATTAATTGCTAACATCATATACTACTAATATATTAAAAAAAATATTAGTTTTATTTGTATAACTATATATATATGCCTGATACTTACCTCTCATAGTACTATATATACCTATTCTATATTAGACTCTATATATATATATCCTATATACTACTCTTCACTACCTCTATATATAATATATACTCTTATCATACTCTACTACTTTATAATATAGTCACCGAATAATATATACTACTCACTGAATCATAGTACTGTTACTATTTATATATATATATATATACAACTACTACAATATTATTCACTCAGTAGTACTTACTATACATATATATAACTTCGCGGGCGTCTATATACCATACCCATAATATACTAGTTTGTATAACTATATATAATATACACTATCTATAAGTATATTTAACAACCATACTACTACGTATATTATTTACTATATATTTATATTATACTACCTATATTACTATATTATAATATATATTTATATATATATATATATTATGTGCTATATTATATATTACCTAGTGATTTTATATTTATATAAATATATATATATATATATATATTGGTCGAGACATCCTACATATTACATATTCGACTGTGGATTTGTCAGTTTCACCCCTGACAGGCTCGAGTTTTCAGGAAGACAGACAGACGGAATTGACGTGGTTGAGTTTGAAAAGGAAGCACCTCTCTTTGCCTCCCGTGAGAAGTGCAATGATCGGTATCTTCAGAAAAGCATTGTCTATGCTCAGAGGTTTCTTTTACTCTTTTTGTCCTTTTTGAATATGGGGTGCGTTTATCAGGTCTACCTGCCCCTACCACTTTTAGTGAAGGGTGATGGAGAATTAAATCCAGGTCCTAGAGCATACATCTGCTCCAAATGTTATAGACAATGTGGTCGAGGTGAAATCGCAATGTTATGCAACATTTGGCAACTATAATATCATTTAATTTATTTTATCCAGCGTGGTCTAGATACTTATGTGAAGAGTCGCATACAGAAACCCAAACTACCTTCCCCATAACTTGATCAGCATACTTCAATTAAATTTCAAAGACATAAAAACACAAAGAACTAACTCATACCCTAATTAAATATATATATATATATATAATAATATATATATATATATAACATATATAAATTATAATATATATCATATATACTATATATATTATATATATATAATATAATATAAAATCTATATATAATACTATATATTATATTATATATATATATATATATTTTATTATATATAGTAATATAATATATATATATATATATATATATATATATATATATATATAATATTTATCATATTATATATATCTATATATATATATATATAGTATATATATATATATATATATATATATATATATATATAATATATATATATACTATATATATATATATATATATATATATATATATATATATAACATATATATATATATAATATAATCATATATATACATACTCCACTAAATCAATCTCAAAATTAAAACACTTATCTTTCTGAATTTCCAAACTACACAATTTTAAGTCAAGACAAGAATTCAACCAAACATAGCCTTACTATACTTATCTACAAAAACATTCAGTTTAGAAACACCACAAACCACGCAAGGCTCCTCATGAACAAAGACCAAATATCCACTAACCAATAAATAAAAATTATTGTAAACTGTAGAACATGCAATCAAATTAATTTTTATGTCGCTCCAACTACATCTCAACAATGCCTTCGAGATTATGTTTCTGACGTATCCCCGTTTAGACAATACTTTAACTTATAAATCTATTCGGCTTTACCAGCGGGAGTTTACATTTCTCTCCCCACCCCCTCAATGTCCCCAGTTAAAACACTACAATAAACACATCAAGGGCATTCACACTTATTTGAACAACATACCCCATTACCCATTCAGTTTGGATATCCCATATATCGATATTCGCCACTATACGAAAGCGACAGCGCTCCAGCGACAATCTTGAGTGATAAACAATACAAAAAAAGAAGCTCTACTAACAACAGTTCTTACGTATGAAATAGATCGCTGTTTACACACAATTATTCAATAAAAAAATAGCCGATCGACAAAAACTGTTCTTTCAGTCCTAGCAATAAACTTCTTTATCGTATTTATCGATCCATTCATATCCAAGTATCAGACCATGCACAATTTCAACTGCACAAAACACATCTTACTTTAAATCGACAAACGCGAAAATTGAAAAAATAAGAATTTTAAGACTCACAACACGAAAAATATAGAGACGAAATTTCGAGGCAGAATTCTCTATACAGTGTAACAACAGACTCGTAGATGTTTCTAATACCCTTTACTGCGAACAAATGACGACCACCCCTTTCAACACCCAATCAAGACGTGTGTGAGACAATATTAACATCGACCCACGTACTCTCTCTGTGGTATATATGTTTTTACTCCGCCTCTAATTAAACGACTTAGAAGTCGTAGTTATATATATCTACAACTTCTTATTCAATACTGAGTATATTATCTATTAATATACACTCACATTCTTTATTCATGAAGCGATTATTACCCACTCAGTACTTCATCAGATAGTGATACTTAATTATATACTTTTCGCTATCATACCTATAGAGGAGTTTACCTCTATTATACTTGCTCTCTCCCTTGCAATAAGTCCTGTTTATTACTCATCCTCTGTATTGCTTATCTCAGGTCGCTGTTTTACTCCACTATCCTACTAATACTCATCTATCTAATGGGTGATATTTAACGACACTCTATATATCTAAATCTACCTTTAATTAATTACTCATGCTATTTTTAGGAGGCATAATTTTTAGACATACTGAATGATTAATATACCTTTACACACTGTACATAGTTTAACAGACCTATCTGTATTCACATCATCACCACACAATATGCTGTCAGTTATGATTATATATAGTACCTACCTGATGCACTATATATACAGTATTATCTAACGTATCTCTAATGGTAGGAATTTCGTATCACCACTTAATATGTAATATATATATTATCTTTAGCACCCTAATCATCCAAGCTGTCTACTCACTACACCGCTCATCTACTAATGTCTATATTCTAGCTCGTTGCCTTGGGTAATACCATCGAACTCATCTTAATGTAGGTATATTTCGCTTCACCAATCCCCCTCCTACTATCCAGCTTCGTCCTTTAGGAAGCAACTATACTATAGCACTATGGTAGGATTTATATCAACTGCTATCCACCCCACTCACTCATTACTCTATCTTAATCTATATTCGTGTTGACTCCTTTACATGAGCTTCCCCTTCAGTGTCCTACGACGCGGATAAAACATACACAATTTTATTCTCTTTTTGTTTTTAAAATCCAATCCCCCTTGTGCAACGTCCCTTCTCAATTCTAATTGCTGTACTCAAGGTTACCCTCCCCCCTAAATATACACATCCACAGCGCCCCAAGGCAATAAAGATCATGCCAATCCAATGACTTTGGCCTCTTCCCTCATGGCGTACTCTCACGCTTCCCACATCTCATCCTACCAGTGTGAGAGAGTTGTTTAACAAGTCGCGAAAAAATCGACGGCCGCTCGTTAGGACCATGCGGAGCACTCCTCTTATACACTGCGTGTCCGCGAAATTGTCGTGAACAACACCGAACCTACTCTGCCTTATAACATAGAGAGTCTCATGGAGGCACACGCTACAGCACTTGCGTGTCAATACTGAACCTTCCTCGGTATCTTTAGGATCGCAAAAACCTGGCCGTTGTGAAGGTGTTCGAGTGTATGCTGCGTACGCGTGGCTGAATTTCATATCCCACATTATTATAATTTACGAGCTAATATATTATGATGATATTATCCGAGTCTACTACAATATTTTACCTATCAAGTCATTGCACTATACCTCTTACAGTTATTAGTTTGTTATCTGAGTGTATGAGGGAACGAGGTGGATGTGTACTTGGAGGTAGTAACCTGTCTGTTGTCGAATTAAGGAAATTTCTACCCTTATCATCTTATGAAATATACTCCTTTCAAGCCCATCCTTTACTTTACGTTTGTATTAATATCTCATTTGCTTTATTGCTTATTGCTGATTCATTCTAATGGTCAACTATATTAGCTTATTGATTGTATAAATTTATCTTATTATATATGAAAGTCCAATTAAATTAATTAATATTTCGAGTGTGATTTAAAACCTAAGTTTTATTACAATGCTACATATATCAACAAATTACTTATATTACACATTTCTATCTTCATAATGTATGTACCTCATATCCTTGATCCTATACAGATTGACTCTATATACTAACTTCATTATACCTATTATTCATTATTATTATTATTCATATATTATTATTATGATTATATATTATTATTATTATTATTATATTATATTTTGTTTATCGTAACATCAGAGTTTCAATTTTACTATGCCTTACATAATCTCAAATCACCTCAGCTTCTTATTTGCAAAATCATTCAACACATTACGTCTATTTACCTAAGTCAAACCCCTCAAATCACCCAATGCTCACATAAGTAAATCAGTAATAGCAGAACGAGTCAATCACGTTATAATGATTAGCCCTTCAGTCCTATAACTCAAGTTATCTATAACTTACATTTCGAGTTTACTATCTAATACGTCAGCGTTGCCACCCCCTCCATAGTACATTGTACATCTATCTCAAAAATATGACTCTCAGTCATGATAAGTCAGTATCAACTCATTTCCTTTCTATCAAGTTATATATGTCACTGAATAAATACTAGCTAGTGATGTTGTTAAGCAAGTACCTATTATCTAATCACAAATTTGTCATGAATAAATGCAGTTACCATATCTCTATGTAAATAAAAACTCACTATTAATCCGAATTCAAAATATCTCACATTCTACTTTTACAATCCTATCAATCGAACCTCTCGCATAAAATATTATTCATCTATTTCTTAACTTTAGATATATTATTACATATTTATTTATATTGAGTAAATATATAAAGATAAACACTATACTTTAAATAGCAACATATTTATTGTTATAGTAACAAGTAATAGAGTGTATCTGAACAAATTTACAGCTGTCATTTATGAAGGAAGTATGACCCCTCAACCAGAAAAGATTTAATCTCAGTCTATCAGAGAGCATTAATATAGAGCTTCTCGCCCTCCGCCGGTGGTGAGAAATAGTACTCTAGTGTACAAACCAAAAGTTCTACTCCTTAGTTATGGTATATGTCTGAGACTCTAAGTAATAGCTCCATTTGTCTCTCATGTACAATAAAGTTGCAGAAGTACAGGAGTCACAAGTCCAAAAAGTATATCTCATCAGTTATCCTCTACCTAGAACATTGTATCTTCTAAATATAAGTCTTACACTCATGTTAGTCCATCCATATATTTTACTCGTCTGGAGTCACAGGAATGACACTATTACCCAAAATCATGTGGACACGAATTATTACACACTCCATATGAAATAATACCCCTAAACTGATAAGGAAAATCTGTATATTGACTCCACAGTGCTATCTTTCTATTTCAAATTGCTCCGTACATTACTCTAGAGGTGTATATTGAACAGAGTGAATATCAAGCTATATGTAACCATAAATAAAATTAGAGCAGAGAGATGTCTATATACTACTCAAGCCTCAAGGAATATAATTATCAGACAAGAATAGCAAAATTCAATCTTACGCACAAATTACAGCTGCCCTCTCAAGTATTATTACTCCGCAGTGTTAATCCCCAAAACCCAAATCCTTAATAGAACTCGTAATGCTGCGGAGCTCGGAAATTTTTTGCAGGCTCTAAATTTAAACTTGTCTAACATGTATACTGCTACCACACTATCAAATAACTTCTCAAAGAGTAACAATAAAGCTAGCCTACTTATATTAACTAATCATTTACCCGTCCAAATAAAATAGCTATCAACAAAGCCTATCCTGTAAGTACTAACTCTATTAAAACAAAACTTTAGCATATAACAAGAAACTAAGCTGCATACATCCTAAATCAATAAAAATTAGAAAAACATTCCTTAGCCTAGACACACTAGTTAGATAAAAATACGTCCCATAACTTCACCTACAAATTCGGTTCAACCTAAAACATTATGCGATATGAAGGACGTCGACTTTGGTCCCTTAATTTCACCTCCCGACTATTATACTACTAAAATCCCTAGGTAAAGATTGATTAGCAAAACATCATACAGAAAAGAATAGTCGCTAAGTTATATAGATTATTTAATCGTTTTTAAAATATATAGAGAATATATATACAGAGCATTAATAAATAGAAAATAAAAGAAACTTAAACCTCACCTAATGTATAAAATGCTAAACTCAGAACTGAGTACCTCTCCAATATAAGAGTTCATACTTCTGAGACAAAAAGCGAAGCTTCAAATAGATACTATGTACCTCATAATAATAAACTAATCCCAGCTAATATATGTGACACATAATACCACCAAACCGAAACTTACATCTTAAATAGTCCTTACGAATTACACAGTTTTGCTCTGGTCTTTAATAATACTTTACTATAACTTCTGTTCTACCCGATATAGTTTCCATTTATCTAACCCTTCATAGACTCTCTAAGGAATTCTATTATATACGTCAGTAGATAAGGATTTAATTGGATAACCAAGCCTACAATATGTTCCTCTCCATTTCTTTACGTTACTCTCTACAAAATTATATTTATCTTATCTAATTGCATATCCTAAATTTTCTAAGAAAAGTAGTGTAAGGTATTCTTTACAAACGCAACATATAGACGTTCGCAAACTACTCTTATATAGCATTTCTCATGTAGAAGTACTTAGTATGGAGGACATGTGAATATAATTAGACCCATAGAGTCCCCATTCTTCCATATTATCAATAACTGTGATATAACAATATATATAACCAATTATCCCTAAAAAATATCACTACCGCTTAAATGATTGATTAATATATATAAATATTATAGAAGTACTTAGAATAATTAATCTCCAGATATACAAGACTTTGCCAATTTACAATCAGAATCCCATCATTGTAGATATCGATATATATGTTCGTAACTTACAACACTATAATTCTCAAAAAAGAAAAACTGTCCCTTTCAGTAGATTTTGCAATTACTATTTCACTTTTCCACACATACTCCACAAGCGGAGAACATAGATCGTCAGTAGCTCTCACTTGCCCACAAATTCTGGACCTGAAGGCTGACCAAAAAAGCTTTAAGATACATAAGACACTACGCGCATGGCTCAACTAGAAGAAGAATAAAAATGCTAATGTCAATCCACCTGTGGTCAGGAAACATCTAACATATTTTCTAGTTGTTAAAGGGTTTGCCAAAAGATCTGCCAATTTAGATCGGCTAAGTGATAAGTATAAACAACCCCCACTCAAATTTGTCTATGCACTATTAACCACAGGAAGTTGAAGACGTCTTATACCAACCAGACAAGTATAGCGATTATGAAAAACTACCCCCTTAGAAGAAGAGTGACATACAACAATAACTGCTACTGGATGAGTAGATAAGAGAGCTTACTCATTGATACAACAAGAGCCAGGATGATTGAGTGTACCACCTCCATCAGCCGGAATCCCACGCAACGGATCTCAGACCACTCATCTGGCAAACTCTGAAGCCAGCAATCCATCATTTACCACCCAGAGATTAGTATCATTAGTATACAAGTGTTCTCTAAATAGCGACCACCATCGAGTAAGAAGTCCTCATAACTCATAGACATATGAACTACTTTCCTCTCAATGATTGTCCGTGGCTATTACTCTGAAATTCGAACGCAATACTTGACTTATCACACCTAAGATACAAACATAATGATACACCAAAGTGGCTATATGTTTGCAGAACTTCGGCTATGTTCAATTCGTGACTCTTATTTCAAACTATACAGACACGAAAAGAATAAAGATGCAGCGCAGCGAGTAACTTCAATCAAAAGTAGAAGAAAGTAATGGAACATATATTATCATTTATATATAAAGAGCCTGAGACAATGATAGCGGAAGGGCAGGAATACCATCACAAATCTGTCCCCGTATTCCCCAGTCCCTCTCCCAAACCAAACTTCTTTGCTGAGAGCAGCAACGTAACTTACACTTCTCCCACCGACCTACACACTAACATATCGAATTATTCTACTTGAAGGCCTCCGAGCTTAGGTGAAATTTGAACTAAAAAGTCATCGAACATCATCTTAGATCTTTTTAAAACAGCTCTACCTCCTCTCAAGGTTGTCTATCAACCGAGGTAATACATTCAAACCTGCACTAGTCTAACTCCGCTATAATGAGTGGGCGACTCTATCTTAACGTCTCTGTCCAAGTCCAGATCTCTAGTATCTATAATTTATAACCCTCTTTTCCCTGGTGTGATGCTCTAAACACAGACTCCCCTACCTATATCATCGATTATATTATAGTCAGATCTACACGCACTTCTTCTTCGTATCTATATTTTTCCTTTTGAGCTCCCATGTATCCCTTTAGATCATTATTGTAACTACTCTTAGGTCCCGCTTCATATATGTATTTACTTATCTCCAATCTGGCCCCTGCTCCTTATCCCTAATAGCACTAAAATAGCTTTGTTACATAAGCCCAATGCAAACAAACCGATACTCCCCTGCCGATTATGATTACGAGCGTCGAGATCTTCGCCTCCTTTATTCATCAAGGCCATCAGCTATAAATACTATTGCATTTCTCCCCGTTCACATATAATACACTTAGTTTTCCCCCCGACTGTTGTATGATCAGAGCCATATTGCTCTTTTCAGGTAATATAGTACTCCCATCTGACCCATATACGTAAATCTTGATCATTTTCCGCCAATTCGATTTTCCCTCAGCAGGCGGTCAGTCAACCACTTTAGCTATACAGATGCCGTATTCCCAAAGAGTGATAGTTTATCACAATAAGTGACCCAACGATAGAGTATAGAATACGACCATACAGCAATACAAATAAGGAAATTACCTAGCGTATTATTATCACACCCAGACTAATGGAGCATCTTTTTCATAAGACCCCACCCTGCTCAATTCTCGAGTACGTCATTAAATGAGCCAGACCCGTATTAGTTAATCAATTAATTCGAACTTACATATTCGAACTTATATATTCTTACACATTTCTTCCTCTTATTAGGTGGAAAGTTCACAGAAAATATCTCATGGCTCCAATACTCACTTCAACCCAGACAGTCCTTCAGTTTAAATGATCACTTATATAATACATCACAGTCTCGCTACTCTTGATAATCGATATAGATTATGCGTTAGTATTTATGCGTATTTCGTCATCAGTATTACCATACTCAATGTTTCTATATCCGCTACATCATCAAACCTTTATACAAAAAAACTGTAGACTGACACAGCAATACTATCAGGATCTTATTCAACAGCGATAATGGGTGAGTAAGGAATACATTAGCCTACAACCTAGTTACTTTTTTACTTTAACACTATGCAATATAAGTATATCTAAACCGAGCTATTAATTTGCACAATACAAAGACTATTACCCTTGGTCCAGAGCTTATTTTACCTGATTATATGATTACGTTAACATCTATGCTCCGTCCATATATAATGCCATCCTCCGGAGCCTCAGTCAATTTCAACTTTATTGCTTGAGATCTTAATTGAACTAAAAGAATACATGAGATTCGAAGTCTTCTGTTTCCATTCTATTGAGAACTATAGCTTTGTAAATTCTATTAACCATTACCCAAAACTATGTAAAAAGATCCGAAAATTAATGGCGGAACTAACCATAAGACCAATTTATAGCTACTATGTACTATAAAATTTCCTCATGTAAATAATTAATGATAGATAAAAATTGAGTTTACTTAGGCCGTCAGTCATTAACTCCCTTTTCGCTGAAAAGCGTCCGCTTATTCTATCAAATACTTCCAATATTGTTTTCCGCAATAATAATATCGTTCGACGACGGCTACCCTGGATGAAATCTCTTATTAAGACCATTACATCCAGGGAAAGCCTAAATACCTATATATAAACTCCTATACTTCTTATATATACTCAACTGTTTTTATCAGATAAATCGTATTATTCCAGAATATTAGAAAAGAAAATCCATTTTTAACATAGAGTCGCAGACAGTGAGAGTCTAGAAGTTAGTACTTATATTATGACATAGTGAAAGAAGAAACAGGAACATAGAACAAAGACCACAACGAAGAGGTGAAAAGAACGTAGAGGATTCAATACCAAGTAATAACATTACATTCGAACAATGCGAAGATTATATCCGCAAGACACACATACGAACCTCGGGGTGTTTTCAAATCATTCCTTATCAAGTAGAGAATGATACAAAAATTCTACTTATTAAAAAATCTCGAAGTGAAGCTCAGTAACGTGAATAACCGACGCGACAATGAAGTATACATACTAGATGAGAGGACGAGAAAAATATTCCACCGTGAGATATTATTTTTTAATTTCAGTGTCCCGATTTATAACTAAACTATTTACCTTAAATTATCGCATTTATTGTATGAATATACCCGTTTACTTCAATAATACCACAGTGCACATGTCCCAAATTTTACTCTCTCTTAATCATCGATGACCTTGTCCATTCTGATCAGGCAGACTTTTAGAATATAACATTAAACTCACAGATCCTAAAAGTCTGCCTTTATCGAATCAGATGCTACACTTTCAGCCGACGTCTATTTCACAATATTTATTCATACAAACTGTCACTACGGAGATTGTACCTTCCCATTGTCTATCTCGTTTTTCATTCCCACCTAATAAACCTCTAGCAGTATGCACTTTGTTATAAGAAATAAATAGAGAATATCGCAAGTAGAAATCTTCTCAGACGTTCACCTTTCCACGGTAAACATATAAAAATACTGTGCATCCATTCTTAAATGCCCCCTTTACCTTTTTTGAACTAAGATTTATGTCTATTGAAAAACTGTTCTTGCTCTTTATTTTGACCTCAATATTATTAAAAATCACACCACTGATGAAACATTTTAACCCTCTCTTTTTTCTAACTTGCTTATATGACATGCAAATAACTGCAGAATCTCTCTAATAATGGGTGCTGATCGCATATCCCTTTTACGTTCATATATAATACTATAATATTCGACGACCATTTAGATACGATCTATGAAATAATACTTATTGATCTATTGATTGACTATGTAGTATTAATGTCAGGCCTCACATCCATACTCTACGTGCATCTGTTGGATTCCCTATACAAAACGAGGGATCCGTATCTCCACTTGAGACTTCCTACCATCCCACCGGGTGGCCTTGAAGGTGAATGCAAATGTGATTGCCACTCTCTCTTCGAAGAGAATACCAACATGTGTACCAAGTATATCTTCGTTTCTCCAAACCCCAATATACCAGTTCTGCCTCTGACCGAATTCTGCGAGACGGTGGCCCAGAAATCCAATACCTGGGCCATTTGCGGAACACTGTTCATAACATCCTAAGTCCCGTTAAGATCCCTTTACAAACACGTTCGCTGCCTTTCTCATACCGATGAAAGGGAACACAACCCTTGTATTATTCCCAGCTGCCTACAATTTGACTCTGCGCCTCTCACCTCTCCTCTCCCAAATCAAGCCATTCTCTGCCTTGTTAACAGGCATCATTGCTGTCTCCTTAACACACTTCATTGAATGAGTTTACACTCCAGTAATTCTACTGCTACAGGCTGCTAAAAGCCTCGGGAAACAGTTTGTGGGTCGCATATACTGCTGTCTTTCAGTTATTACGCTAATACATGATCTGACAACCTTATATTTACCACAATTACCCTTACCCCCTCTATCCGTATACGTTTCAATTTATCACAGCCTAAAAAACTAATAATGTCGACATTAAATGATTGCTGCTTTCTTCGTATTATCTACATCACTTAATCATAACGATCCCAATTCTATTTAATGTCATAATTATTCCAGTTTCACCTTATCACAGTCTCGCTTCAAGATGACGCCTATCATTAGAACCCCTCTATTCCTAATAAAACACCATTATCATGTATCTCAATGCATGTTATGCTAAGCAACATTCTTCGTGAAGTCATGGTATTCACATAATAAGATATCACTCCGGTATTATATAATTAGTTGCTCAATATCAACTAAATGACATACCTTATATATATAAGCCACAAATAAATCATATTACCTATATACCAGATTATACGATAATATACTATCCATATGTATACATCATCATTACGATCAAAGTTTTTCGATTTACTTTATAATGGCAAGGAGAGCGGATACTATGGTACAAATAGTTATATAATATCATAGATATAGAGAGTAGATAGTATCTAGATAAATACTTAAAGTAAAAGAACCGAATATATATAAGCATCGGATAAATTAGTTATATCTTCCTCCCACAGACGAAAAACGCTTACACATAGATAGCAATATAATAGTTAGATACTGATCAAGACAACTCACAATTACCACAACTTATATATATCCACTTCACAGTCTCACAATATGTTACGAATTGTAACCCTAGACCTCCCATATTTTTATTCGCTAAAAATGATTTTGGTTCGTGAGTGAACTAGTATATATATTTATCTCGATATTAGTTATACCTCTACTGCGCTATAATGCTTTTCGCACATTATCTTATCTTTGTATTGTATGGTCTGTGTATCTCCCAATCTGAGAGTAGCTCAATCCTATAATTATCTCTTTGCTTTAACATGCTCATTCAAGAGGTGAGACACATTTTAGTATTCTAACGCGCTAATATATAAATACGTTTAACGCTCCTAATTCATAAAACAATCATAGCAATTAAAAGAGTATTATAATATTAGTTGTGTTTATTAGTCTATATATCCCATTCTGTGATTTACTTATACTTTCTTAGTTATGCCCAAAGTTTGTAAACTATCTATCTGTTATACATTTGATCTATATATATAAGATAACTTTATTATATTATTCATTTGTATTTATATATTAACATATTATGAACATATAGATACATATTTAGGTATATATTATTGTAATGAGTAGTAAAAGAGTAGACGTGCTTTTATCATATAGAGTACCTCATTTGGTATATATTTATAAATACAACAATTTTTTGACTCCAATTTATTTGTTGATATTCTTCCTTATATTTATAGCTTTAGGTTATTTCGAATAATATGTATGTTCTATATAATATATATTGTATCCATGGATAATAGTAGCATATTACATTTTAGGCGCTTGTGTATCTTATGTTATTTTTCTCTATTTTTGTGTTTATATATTATGCTTTATTCTTATATATCTTTATTATATTCATATGAATATAGCTTGAGTATGTATTTTGTATATCTAATGTACTTACGTGGGTTCTGCGTATATAAGTAATCTATAGAGAGTATGCGATTTCAATTCTTGTATATAGGTTATTTCTTATTAAGTACAATATTAAATATATCAAGAAACTCGTTACGCCGAGAAAAAAGCTCGCCATCAACAATCTATTATTTTGTGCTGCTGGTCTCTCATGTCCTTGCGAGTCCGCTATTATTGTGTCATACCAATATATATTTATCTTATAATATATATCTTCCAGAGTAATAATATAGGTATAGGCTGCGTAAATATTATTGACTGGTCATGGATGAGATTCTAACATGTTACTAGCTAGTTGTATTAGGTTATCTCAAAAAAAAATTATCTAGAACAGTAAGTGTATTAAATAATTAAATTATTACTATAATAATATAAAGGATATTAATATAGATAATAATAATAATAAATTATTATATGAAATATATATGTATATTTAATTTAATAGTATTAATTAGATATTATTAATCATAATATTATATATATATTATTATATAAGATATAGATATATTATTAATATAATATTAATATACATAATATTAATAGATATACATATTATATTATATATAGTATATATTATATATATATTATATAATATATATATATAGAGTTAATATACAAATACTTATAAAATATATTAATATATATTATATAATATATAATAATTATCAATTAATATATATAATAATTAATAACGCTCAATATAATAATTTATATAAATATATAATATTATCATATATATATATCATATATTATGAATATTAATATATTAATATATATATGATAATTATATTTATAATATCAATATAATATATATTATATACATATATATTAATTAATATATATATATCATATATATACTTATATTAAATAGTATAATATATATGGTTATATAATTTATACTATATATATATATATATATATATATATATATAATATAATATATATAACTATTATTCTTAGTATTATTATTATGAAACATTAATTGGTCTATTTAATAAATAAATTAAAAGCCCTATTCAGTGGGTATAGCAACTGTTATATAAAAAGAAACTAAACGCTCGTTAATCTAAGATTTATTCAAAGTGTATTATGGCATTTAATACAAAACATGATATAATAAGAGAAAATATTACGTAATATATATATATATAGTATATATCGTGTACATGAACGTAGAGCGCCAAAGTCGTGGAAATCTAGAAAGAACTATACGAGTAAAAAGGATACATACACTTGCAATACATATAATACCTAAATAATTTTTAACTTGTCATTAAAATTGCTAATTAATATAACTAAGACCCATATAAATAAGTTACATTACTTTGCTCATATATCGGAAAGCGATATGTAAGTGGATGCCATTCGATGAACTATTCAAGTTGACATAATATATAATAATGGATAACGATGTAATTATAAATTAATATATAATATATTGATAATATTATTATATATATTGTATACCCATGATTAAGATTTCCTTTATAATACTACATAGTATTTCAGTACCTAGGTATCCTATGTTATTAGGTTTTGTCGTATCCGTATTGCATTCTGCCTGAG
>JABUQX010023455.1:0-67500 GCA_015478945.1 Trachelipus rathkii
TTATTGTTATTGTACTAATAGTATAAATAAATAATAAAATTTAAAATAAAATTAAAGAATTATAATTACTAAAGGGATATAATTATGCATAATAAATGTTTTTGGTCAAGATTTTTGAAGAAAGGTGATGGAGTGTTAGAATTGTTGTCTTCATGTGGTGATCTAATTGATAAGAATCGTTTTTTCGTACCTGAAATTATTAGTTTATTCATTAATCGCACACACACACTAGATTGCCGTAAATATTTTCTAATGGTGTAAGTTTTCATACCAAATTTCGATGGGTGTTCATTTGATTGTAATTGATGAAGTAATTGTCGGGAAGTTTATCTGTGTATATGTAAGGACCAGAATGGGGTTATCTCATTTATTTTAGGTCGTTAATTTATGTTGGTATTTAACTCTGCTTAGATAAATCATCGAGTTTCTCCATGTTCACTTTTGGTTTGCCAAATCAGCGCATGGGATTCTTATAAATCAACATTGTGAAGTGTTAGTTCGCCTTTTTGTTATAGATGTTGGGTTTAATTAATAATTTTTAAAGTGAAAGTTTGTCTTAAGACATGCATAGAAGTTATTACTGATTTGTGCGCGGAAGAAAGTGTTTAGCTGATTACGTGGGTAATTCGAACAGAAATGGGTAAATTATACGTAGTGGGTAAGTTATCTGGTATTTATAAACGAGAGTTTTATATAGGATGTGGTGATAAGTGTTTTTTTAGTGCTTTTGATGAAGCTGTGCGTGGCAGGAATTAAGTAAAGTGTAAGTATATCAAGGGGTAGTGTCAAAAGTTTAGTGATGTTCACAGATCGCGATATATATTACTCTGTAGTGTTCACTATAAGGTCTTAAGTGCTACATACTCGCTTGCCTACTCACGCGTTTCGTTCATCTTGTTTTTTTTCGTTTTTCTTTCTACTGTGGCGTATAATTTTATTTATTTTTTTTCTGTTTTCTATTATATATTATTTAATATTTTTATTGGGTACAGAATCTATCAGTAACTTTCATTTTGTACATTTTATCTGTATATTTTATATTATTAACTCTCTTTCATTATTTTGTATTTAATCTTCTCTTTTTCATATATTTAATCCATATCTCTAGTTACTTGGTTTCTTTTATTATTTAGTTTTAGGTGTATATTACTATATATAAGATATTTGGTAGTCAGGATTACTATTATATATATATATTAAATGAGTCTTAATTTTCTATATTTCTATTACCATCTTATTTATCTATTATGTTATTTTATTTATTTTTAACTATATATTATTATTATTTTTATTATATATATATCTCTATATAATTATTTATATATAATATATTATATATTAATATATCTTAGTTCAGTTTATATATATATAATATATATATCTATATATCTTTCTACTATATTATATTTACCTATTTATTATATATTCTATTATTATTAGGTATCTCTATTCTTGTTTTACGACTTCCGTCAGTTTTGATTTTTCTTTTTTTAAATATATTTGCTAGCTATTAATGATACCTCAAACAAGAAACCCCACTTTATAAAGCTTAGGAATTAAGTTCGAATATTTTAAATTAATTTTTTAGAAAATTTACGAGTTGATCGTTATAATTATATTGTTTGCATGAAACATGAGAATAATTTTCCGATAAAGGTACGAAACGTGTATCAAGAAAGTAATCTAATTTACATTATTTGGTGAATTATAGTCTATATATCTATTTTTATAATATATTATTTGTGGAGATAATGAAAAAAAATAGATTTTGTGGTGGTTTGCTGTGTTGCGCGCTGATCTGTAGGAGTGTCATGTTAGCGCGAGGAGAAACTTTTTTCTTCCATTCATCAATTTAGATGGAGGGGCTGGAATAAAGCCACGCGACACTCCTAATATCCAAGGCCCTAGAGAGACCCCGACTTACCTTGCATTTGCGGTTTCTCTGGGTTTTCCTACTTTAGTTTTTTAAAAAAAAAATAATAAAAATATTAAATAACTGACGAGTCCGTATAAAGTATATAGGTTACTATATATATATTTTTTGAATCAATGTCCGGTTACCACTTTAAATTGAGATTGTTAAGATCTCATAATTCTTATTATGAAATTTAATTAAAAAAAAAAAAATAAAATTTTTCAAAACTGAACGGAGTCCAAAACACAATAAACGTGTCAATATAATATTATTATTTATAATATTTATATATATATTAATATATTGTGTTGGTTTTTATTTTAATGTCTACTAGTATTATATTAATGAACGGCGGTATTATCATGTTATAATCATCCTTTTATAATATTTGAGCATGCGCCTATATTCTATATGGAGCTGGGATTCTATTTATTTTTTTTTTTTTTTTTTTATTTTTTTTTTATTTTATTTATTTATATATTTTTTTTTTATTTTTTATATTTATTTTGAGAGGTATATTTTTAGATTTATAGTCTTACCTTTTGATGATCTTTTACGGGCTGCGCGTACGAGACGGGAGAGAGATCTAGTTAAGGTGAGATACTCTACGTAGATATATTGCGTGTGAGGTATGAACATTATCTTGACGGATTTATTTATTTTTTACCTGGCATCTCCGGGTTGTGAAGTAGGGTTCAGGTCGGGGTCACTGCCGTAAATCTATACGTAAAGCTAAAATGCATTGTGATTCTACACCAACGTCGTGGTGGTCAACTCTCCTGTCTTAACACGGGAGGATGCGCTTAATGGGCACTCCTCCTGGAGCCTTTTGGTTTCTTCTGTGTGTAGAGAGGTGTCATGACCGATTGCCCTTTACCGCCATTAAATCTTCTCGGGTCAAACTCTATTATCACGTTCATCTTCCTAAATATCTTTTTGTTCCCTTCGCCCACATCTCTCGTTATATAACATGTTCACTTGGGGAACTAATCTTAACAAAAACACTAACACTTTTCTTCATTTTCTATATCCATGTTCATCTTAGCTTGAAAATTCAGTTCCAAATAATTCTCAATGGCATTTTCTTTTTTACGTTAACAATTATAATATCGACCTTAAAAATATTGGATTAATCATCACTCCAACTATCATGCTCCCTTACTCTAACACAGAATCTTTCCCACAATCACATAACATCAATACCAAATATCTATTGACACAATCATTGACTGCATCCTAGAAAACTTATCCACCTTAGAAAAATTAACGAATAATCTTTTTGCTCATATAAATACTCTTAATTATAATTTTAATTATTATCAAAAAAAACGCTTTCTAATATAGATCAAATTTCATGAAACTCAGTCCAATTCTCTCATCTAGACTCTTCACCTTTTTATTCAATAAAATCTTGTGCCAATAAATAATTTTATTGATATTATTATATTTATGTTAAATTTACTTTTTATTTTTTTTAATTCTTATTATTAACATTTATATTTATTTGTATTAGATATGTAATGAATTGTCATCTGAAAGAGGGTCGATTGAGACCGAGAGCTTTATGCCTTGTGAGTGATTGTTAAAAAGGATTTTATTTATTTAACTTATTTGATGTTAATTGATTTAACTCCTAATTTTATTTTGTCTGAGTAATCTCTCAAAGATATATTATACATTAAACAAACATTCAACATTCTATATTATATATTATATTGTTATTATTCGATTTCATAATTACTATGTATATTATATATATATTTTATTACTTATATTTTATTATTATATTTATATTATATAAATTCTATTTATTATATATGTATTTTATATCTTGATTATATATATATACCTTTCATTCTTGGTATATATATATTATAGGTACTATATACTTATTCTTATATATACTATATTATATTATATTATTTAACTTAACTTTCATTATTCATATTATTACCCTACGCTTATATCTACCTCATAAATGGGCCGTATTTTCTAGCCTAATATTGTATATATAGGCAGGTGAGCTCCTTTCTTTTCTTTTTATATTTTTTTTTTTCTTAATTATGTCTATCTAGCCTTACTTCTAGTATTCTTTATTAAGTCTATGTGAATCAGGATATATATAGCTCTATACTATATATTTATATATTATATATATTTTATTTATATCATATAATCATTTATATATCTTTATTTATATCTTAATATATATTCTTATTAATTTTTCTTGTATATTTTCATATATATATATCTATATATATATCTATATATATATATTTATATATTATATATATATCTATATATATAATATTATATCTATTATTCTATTTATATATTTATATACTGATTAATCTTCATTATATTTATTATATATTCTATTATATCTTAATATTTTTTATATATATTTCTTTATATTATTATTTTATAAATATTTAATTATACTATTTATCTATTATTCTTATTATCTATTTCATTAATATTTATATTATATAAATATATATTATTTATATACTATTATATAATTTTTCTATTTTATCTATATTATATTCTTATTTATATATTTTATTATATATTCTTATTTTTTTTTTTTTACTTTTTATTTTCTCAGATACTTACCTCATATAGCTTATAGTTCAGCCGGGTTAGTGTTGATGGTTGTATCAGTTTCCTTTATTACCCCTTTTCGCTATACTGTCATGTGAGGGGTATTTTCGCTGTATTGCTCTCGCGCTGAGTCACTGTTAGTGTTTTTTTAGTCTGGCTTAGATAGCACTTCGCGTCGCCTTCGACCCTTTTCACCTCACTTATTTATTTATAGTTTTCCTTTCTTTTCTTATTTCACTTTATCTACTTTTTACCTTTTTTCCTCACCTCATTTGATGCTTCAGTGTTTCGAAAGAAAACCCTACTCTGTTATTTCTTTATGTCTCTATCTCATTTTGTCTCTTTATTTCCCTCTTTTGTCTCTTTTTAGTTATGTTATCTTTATTTTCTTTTATAGAATAATTTGACTTTGATGCAATTCTAACTCTATCATTCATTTACTCTCATCCGTACTGCTGGTCAACTTCTTACCCATTCTTTACTTATCAAAATATTACTGCTGCTCTTTACTTTGAACAATGATTTAACTTTGGTTTCCCTATATATATATAGCGTTCAATATCGTGTCACCTTTCGCATCCTAATACCTATACTTATCTCTATCTTTCTATTTATCTCTATTTCTTATTCTTCTATATTCTAACGATGTCTAAGTAATTGATATTATATAATCTAAATATCTTTGTAATGTACACTAGGGCTGTGGAGACGATAAATATTTGTATCTCTATATATATTATTATTCATTATCTTATATATATTATACTTACTATATATTATCTATAAAATATAATTATAGGATTATATAACTATTATTATTACATATTATATAAATATCTACAAAATATAGAAACTATTTATTTTTTCTATTTCTTCATACTTTTTTTGTAACATTTCATGTTTGAATCTTCATTTATCTATCATCGTACCCTAAATATTTTTTCATTACTTATATTATTATATATCTTTTTGTCTTTATGTTATATATCTTATATATGAATCAACTTTATTACTAGTCTCTATTTATGTTGCTCATTTTCACTACGGTCGCGCGATTGTTTTCACTCTCATGGTTAGCTACTTCTTCGTTCGTATCTATCTTGCCATGCGTGATAATGAGTTTAGCGCTCAGCGGAGTCAATGTCTGTAATGACCGTTTCTTACTATAGGCTCATTCGATTATTTTATCTTCTTACTTCCTTAGTATCTTACAACTAATCATATTATTAATTACTCACTTATCTTTTTCACGTTCATTCCACGATATATATTCCTTTTTCTAATATTTATATACTGGGTCATTATTTCCTTTAGCTTATTCTATCTATGCCATCTTATTACTCTATCTTCTACAGTCTCTTCTACATTACGACTCTCACTTCATTATATATTTTATATTTACCTATTACTATTATTTTCTTTTCTCCTTTAGGCATTAATATATTTCCTTCACTATCGTCTTTTTACTTACTTCAATTTAGTTGTCTATCTTTTTTACTTCTTTTTTTTCCCTTTCTGACTTCATTGTTTTCTCTTAATTCAGAATCTGGAGCAAAAGACACTCAGTCAAATAAATGGAGTCGAGGCCGGAGCTGGAGCGGTCTCAGTGCCACCGCCATTCATTTACTTTTCCGGCGTTGACTTAGAGCCAGTCTACCTCCTTAGTTTTGTCTCCGTTTGCTATAGCTCGAACGTGCACTGGCCATCGCTCGTTCCGCTTGCCGGTTTGTTCCTTTTGAGTCATATATCTCATCATGATCTATGCTATGCTTATATCAAAGAACAATACATGTGGACTATCTTGACACTCCACAGCAAATAAAACATTGAAACTGGATGTGAATTGGTTGGGAAGGGGGTTTTTTCCTGCTTGTGCAGTAGGTGCATGATTATTATTTAATTTTCTACTAGACTAACTGGCACGATACCTCGAAGTATTCACCCTCTATCAAACGGTGTAGATTTAATTAGTCTCACGCCTCTCATTCAAAAGAGTCGAAATTCTTTTGTATCTAATGGACACTCTTCTAAATTAGTTATAATATTTATTCTTATATATATATATTTTCTTTCTTCTCTTTTCTCTTGTATATTATATATTTACTGTTTTTGATTCAATTTAGTTCCAGCCTTGCCATATTTTAACTATATCCGTCCTAACTCATTCATTTGTATTGTTTTAAATACTTTTTAATATTTGTCTCTATTTTTTACTAGTGATGTGGGATGGTAATTCTCGTTACTTAGTATAGATATACTTATTATTTCTTATTCTTTTTAAATGTGTGCGAGTTATCTTTGTCTCTTTTATCCTACATCAGTGAGATGTCACACCCACTATATCTATTATACTTCACCTCTTTTATCCTATTATCTTCTTTTATTTATCTCATTTCATTTATTATTCACTTACTCTATTATTCCATTTATCTCATTTCATTATTTAGCGCTTGTTAATTAACCGAATTTTTAATTTTATTAGTTAATTACTTATTTGGAAAACAAAAACAGTGTTTGCAATATATACCACCATTACCTATTATTATCTAAGTTATTTATAAGATAGAGTTCTTACTATTATATTGTATAGTTGATTATTAACCATGATTTTATACTCACACTAGAATTTTAATTGTCAGCACTAAATTTTATTTATGTTTAATTTATTTATCATTATCGTTTTTTATTTTCTATCTTATTTTAAGAATTACTTTAATTTTTTCTACTTTATTTATTTATTGTTGTCACTTATTTAGTGGGCACATACGTTAAGCTATTTAGTTATTTATTTATGTATATCAATTATTCTATCCTCACGCGATCTCATAAGTTTCTTTATTGTGCATCTTTACTTTGTAAAATATATTGTAATCTAAATTGTATTACTATCTAATACTATATTTGTACTTTAGTAGGATCTCACGTTTGAATATTATTCAATCTCTCATCTATTTATAAGCGTATGGTCATATTTAATCTTATTATATCATCATTTATTAAAATTTATCAAGCGATTTTACTATGATTCTAATTTGTCATTTCACACTTATAATTATTATGTATGTCTATTCTAATTATGTTTATTTTTTCTGTAAGGCAATGTTATATTACTTTACGGTAATATGTATTATTATAGCTCATGGTGGAGTTAATTATTTTTGTTAATATTTTATTCATCTCTATTAATATATATATATTATATTTAAATGACTGTTGTTATTATATTTCATATATGTTATTTATATTTACATCATTATTATTAAAATGTATATTATTTTATTTATTTGTTTTTCCAACTTGGTACTGTTATTACTCTGGTAATCTATTTATCTATTTTTCAATTCATCTATTTATCAATAAAACTACTTCTCTGTTGGTCTTCTTTCCTCTCATATGGTGGTGAGATAATCTCTTTCTTTTAAATTTAATATTTAATTATAATGTGAGTCAGTTCAACACGCCATCTTATAATGACTCTACCCATCAATAATACTACTATTAGAGCCTTTCAGCTATTTTGCATGTAATTCTATAAATTAGCCCACATCATTACCACTACTCATATTACTATATATGATCATTATATATAATCCATATATATATATATATATATATATATATTATATATATATACCTCATTTCAGTATATGACATTACACTATACAGTACTACCTGCCCAATATGTGGCCGACTTCTCTTAACTTCCCTTGGAGTGCTTATTATTATCAGATAATATATTAATCTTCACTATCAGTATATATAATCAGTGCTCATGCACGTTCAGATCCACATAGAGAACATACACATGCAAATAATTTGCGTTATTCATGTTCTCTTTGTTACTTTGTAGTACATGCTTCGAGGTTTGACTTACTCACTCTTTCAATAGATTTTTTTTAGATTGCTCTACTATTGCTACATATTTTGCTAAGGATACCCTGTTCAAAACCTTGACTCTTTCAAACTTCGCTGTATATAGTTTCTTTCTTATGTGTGTACTTTTCTTGTTTGTTGTGGTTTAAGTTATTAAAAGATTCTCTGCGAGATGAGGAGTTATTTTTGTGTGATATATATCTTTATTTGTTAGTTTACTCTATCTCTTGTCATGTAACTATGCCTATAGCTTAGTAATATATAGTGTCGGTGGTAAACTTTATAACGCTATAATATATATATCTTACCTGAGTCCGCTTTCTTGCATGCTTGAGTACGTTATGAGCCTAAAGTCTCTTCAGTGCTGGTATCTACTACTGATATGCACATATATATTGGAGGTCCTAACATTATTAGCTTATTTATATATATATTTCTTTCTATTTTCATTTACTCATTTTTACTATTATTGCAGTCCCTACTGTCATATATAATATTATTGTTTATCATAGCAACTGATACATAAATACTTACCTTACATATCCTGGTTCTTTGAGTGCTTTGCCTCATATTAGAGTTCATTATATATATATATATATATTATTAATATTATTGTAATATATATATATATATATATTATATATAATTATATATAATATATATACCCTACCGTCCATATAGAACTTTGAGGTCAGAATTACAGTCCCTGTTAAAAAGTTTTACATTATCTAATCCAATATATGCAGTAATATTTAAATTTGATATCTTTCGCTCTATCTATATCGAATACTATGAGAGTATACTAGTATTAAACTTCACGCTCTTTCATCCTTCAACAATTTATATAACTATAAAGACAAACCTGCGAGGTAAAAAGCTCTTGTTCGCGATAAACATTTGTTTAAAAAATATATTTTTAAAATTTTGAAATTATAGCAGAACGAAACACCTAATGAACAATTAGATTACTATTATTACTACCTCTTGGTCTATCTTGCTATTTAGGTGCCTTATAGATAGTTATAAGCCATATGTACGTCTATCTATTATATATCTATATTTTACCACAGTTATTGCCCTTTAGTGATTGTACGTTATAGTCTAATTAATTATATCATAGCTACGTACTTTGTTATATTTTATTATCTAACTTCTATATTCATTCATATTATCTTATTATATATCTATATATATTATATTTATATATTATCTATCTCTATTATATCTATATATAATATATATATATCTCATTATATTTTTTTTTTATTATATCTTATCTTATATTATATTATAGATATCATATTATATTAATTCTTATCTATTTCATCTCTATATATTATATATATTACTTTATTATCAATTTCTCTTCTCTTCTCTTATACATATTCTTTATTTATATATATATAGTATATTTATAGTTGGACTTAACTACGGTCTTTATACTATACTTAATGAGTAGTATCTAGATTTATAGTTATATCTATAAGCGCTATCGAGCTACGCTCATACTCTAGTATGCTATGTATTGATATTGCCTCCCCACTCTTAGCTGACACTACATGCCGGTGGATGGCCATTGTTGTGGTCTTACGTTATAATGAAGGTACTATGATGATGTATTTGAAAATAACTATTAATGGCTTCACAGGTGTAAAGACGGATGAGCAACTGTTCGAGGCTACGGTAGACGTCACTCGGTTGAGATTTGGTTAGTGCGCGGATAAATGCTCAAAGAGGTAAAGAATGTATAGTATTTCAATAGTCCTATACTAGGTACTGCGAGTGGTTGACTGTGTATATATATATTTATAATCACCATATGTATATTAGATAGTTTTCTACTACTCCACGCCGGTTTAGTTATGGCTTTCATATTCTTTATATAACGTAGTGAGCCCTACGCTTCAATATATTACAGGTGTCCTCACTCCGTCGCGTCACTTCGAACGTAGTGTAACTGCTAACTCACGTTGTATCACGTACGCCTCCTATGTGGGCTCTATATCTACTAGGGGTAATCATAGTGAATGTTATGTGAAGCAGGGAAGAACTTTTTCCTACGAGCCCTATAGGTTAAACCTGTTGGCCTCCACTGAAGAAATAATAATAATGAGGTGATTCAACAATAAGACTCAGAAAGTTTTGCACACACTCACGATATTTCTTGAGATTAGAAATGAAGAATGCTTTTCTGTTTATTTTCGTCCTTGGTACCATTGCAGTATGGTAGAGCAGACAAGTGTCAGTGTGTAGTACTGTGGCATTTCCGAATTACTGCAATATTACTTTTTTCCTTCTGTAGTAAGATTGTGCAATTTGGGAGTCTGTGGTCCTTAGGAAGAGATCGTGGATTCTGTATAAGTGACGTAGATCGGATGTTAATGCGTCTTTGTTTGAGAGTTGTTAATGAGGTGAAATGGTAATTTGTTCTTAATTTGTGGGAGAGTATATACGCATGTGTAAATTCCTTTCTGCCGTGATACGAGGTAATGGGTGGCAGTCGAGACTAATTTCTTAGTATGAGTTTATGTAAGAAGAGCTGTAAGATTAGGGCAATAAAGAGTCAGAAGATAGTTTGCGGGGGTAGAGATGCTATTAAAATAAAATTTCCGGACTCGAGTGTCATTTGCTACTACTTTTTAGAAAGATTAAAGGGAGAAATTTCTAAATTTTTGTGTAGCTTATTTAAAAAAAAAAAGGAAATTTAGGCATAAGACTCACGACTGCGCTACTACTAAGGTTTTTGAGAGCAAGACTTCTTTCCGTGATAAAGTTTATGAGGAAATGATATCAAATCTTATTTTTCAAGATGTGGGTGGTGAGGGACTATATTCTCTTTTTTTAAAATGAATATAGTTAGCTTGCAGTGAGCTCAAGTATATGGTAGGAGTGAGAGAAGCAAAGACGCTTAGCTGATATATTTATGAAATTTTAAATGGGCCACTAAAAGTTTGTTGAAGTGATGCAAAGTCGCTCCAATCAACCCGATTAAAGCAGCATAGGGATGGAGGGAAAATATCAAAAAGGCGTGAGAGACGTATCTCTGTTATCCTCGAGAATTTGATATTACAGTAAACCCTTTGTGATAGTATTTCCAAGTCTGATAGAAATAATTATTGTTCTCGCCCCCCTCACTCAGATGATGAATTATTGTCTATGCACAAGAGATTTTATCTAAATTGAATCTCTCTGTACTCAATAGAAGGGTTCTTGGAGCCGTCGAAGCTTGATTAATTGAGAAGTCAATGTATTAAAGGCAAACTTCATATGAATCATGGTGAAGTATCTGAAATTTATATTCTTCAATTGCGTCTATTATAGAATATACTAGGCATCATTAATATGCTGGATACGTCTTGCGCTTTATAATATAAGATATAGGGTAATGCTTGCTTAGCTATTACATATACTTTTAATTGAATGTCTTAGCTGGGTATATACTCTGGGGGAATGATAACTAAATTATTGTTAACTGTTGTAAAGTCTTTATCCTTATATATGGATTTTGCCCGCCTGATATTATATACGCTGAGGTTATAATGTTAGTGCTTCACTATGAAGTGAAAGCTCCCTAACTGGTCTACTAGATGAGTATGGTTTAACATTCTATATATACTAGGTGTTTCTAGGTATGGACTCTTTAGGTTTATATATTTCAAAGTTTCATAATTTTATATAAAAGTGATAATAATAGTTTGCTTATTCAATATTCACACAATTGATCTGCGGTTGTAATAGTATTGGATTAATATATAAGTATATGAGGCGCATACGGTATTAGTGTATCGCATAACTATATATAGGTACTATATTACCTATTTATTCATAGTTATTAATTTAAAGTATTATTAAATTTGTTAATTATTTATTATAAATATATAGTAGAGGTAATGGAGTGTAGTGACAGGGGATTGTGTTTTATCTATTCATATTGTATTTAATTTACCACTAATGTATTTATTGTAGTTATTATATGAAATTTGTAGTTATCAATAAACCCAGTTTACTCATTTTTACTCCAAGTATTAAGTATATTTAGTGAAGTCATATGTGAGGATTAATCTTTTGCACAGGAACTTTGCATGAGCGTATATAGAGAGTATATGGCTTAGTATAAGGCAAAATTGGTGTATTTGTATGATTAGTATAATGGTCAGTTAGTACTAGATTGAGATAGTACGGTCTCCTATTTTACTCTATTATAACTTGGACAGTAATATCTAGTATTATTTTGGTGAGATAGAGTTGAATGTGTATGGAAGGTATTATGCAGATATAGTTTTGACAGCGGGAACAATTGGTTAAAGAATATATAGACGATCTGAGCTAGTACTTATATATAGGTACTATATATATATATATCCACTTATATATAAGTATAATAAGGTAACTGATAGAGGTGTGAGTATGATGTCCCGGAGCGGAGTGATCTTTGCATCAGTAACTACCATACACTACATTACGTCGTGATTGGTATATAGTATTAATAGGTTTAATTGAGTTTGTATAGACTAGTGCTGTACGCGGTCCTTCACTAGTTAGTGAGCATAGAGTATATTCTTATAGTGCTATATATATAATTGATGAATTGAAATACTTTGTTCTCAGTGAGAATATTACTATAATTAGTAGTGAGTATTATATATATTTTATTACGGTGAGTTGTTACATGTACTGGGGTATATAATATAGTCACCATTAGTTAATTGTAGACAGTGATTTAAAGAGAGAAGACTTCTATAGAGTGAGTTTATTAGTATATATATAGTAGTATGTTTATGCTCACTGGCGCCTTAGTATACTAGTACTAGTAGAGTGTAGTGATATTCCTACTCCTTTTGGTTGCTATTTAATATATAACTACATACTATAGGGTATACTTATACTCACTAATGTTATTATACGTTATAGTAGTTGATTAGCTGACTGTGTACCTGCTAGGGTTTAAAATTGATTATCTTGATTATAGGTATGTGTTTTTCTATAATACTCAATGAGCGTATGTCTCGGAATATATTATAGTCCGTTAGTGAATTTGCGTATTGGTTCCTAATACTATCCGTCTAGATTCGTTTTCTGTGTTTAAGTATATATGTACTTTCGTGAAATAGGTAGTGTAGTGCTGGTAGTTAGTAGAGCCCTATAAGACTACATAGTGAAATGCCGTATATAGTAATAGTGAGCTTCGCGCGTGAGTATTTAGTGTCGTAGTAGTGCATACAGTAAATAAGTTGTATTTTATGAGTAAACGACAACCAATCAACCAAATGCTTCCGAATTCTCTCTTTTCAATTATATATAGAGTAATCAACGGATAGCGTTCTAATCGCGACTCTTTAGAAGTAGAGCAGGTTGTGTGCACCGAGAATCGTGTCTCCGTGTTGCATACAGATTAACAAAAAGAATTCTAAGGTAATGAGAAATATAGCGTCCGACATTCTGCAAGAGAAACTGGTAGATAATATACTTTACTAAGTTCTCGAGTATGGTGTAAGGGACGCCTTATCCATCAATTGTGTAATGCGGAGAAACTATGATTGTGTACGTGCGTTCAGCAACATCCTATTATGGTGCCATTAGGACTTTGGTGTTATAGGTTTACACGAGAGGAGTGTAAAACCAAAGTAAATGGGTACCACTACATCGGTTATAGTGTGTATGTATGAAATTTGAGACGGCCAGATTTGTTGAGATTAGTGAGAGTAAGATTACGATATGTGTGGATGCAGCACACACGACACACACACACACACACACATATATAAGTATATTATAGTAGGTTATCTAGGCTTGTGAAGCAGGGTTATTTATGTATTGTGAGTGAGTGAGGGTGTCCTTATAGGTATATAGTTGTGGGCCATAGGTTAGTTCATCAGGTACTTAGACTCTAATATTATTTATATATTATGTACGCACACATATATTTCTCCTAGTGGGTATATAGGGTGAGAGTAGTGCCGGTTATTATGTTTCTATATTATCGTTAGGAGGTCATCTATTTCGATATAGTGGTGATATTTTTATTTTATGTGAGGTAGAATTCAGTGAGAGACTAGTCGTATTTATTATCCCCTCATACTACTATTTATGGTTAATGATAGTCAATACGTGAGTTATACAGTCACACTGGGTTTTCACTTTATTCGAGCCTTTTTTGTTCCTTTATATGTATATAATCGAACTCTATATTATTATATTTAAATATATATAATTAATATATATAGTAATGTGCTTTTATTACTTCTATTATATCACTAGTGCCTATAGTAGATATATAACTATGAGTCATGACACTGATTATGTTGCATCTCCGCACACGCTAACAGTAGTACTCAGAATTCATTATTATGGATGTGTCAACAGCACTGCTGGGGATTCGGTCGCGATTCCTGCAACGCATAGCAGATGAAGGACGTGCATTGTGTTTGCCATCACTAACGTACAATCTCCAAGACGGAGCTTACAAAGAAGTAATACTTCTCGATACCTCTTTCCTCTTGGTGATATTATCATCCCGCCAAGAAGATCATTCGGGCTCTTCTCCGTTCGCACTCCGGCGTAGGGTCAAAAGTGTACCTGCGTCATGTATGAATAATTATCTGAACTGCGGGAGATAAGAATCATCTTTAAAGTTGTCATACCCTCAAGCATCAACACGTTATGTAATATACATACAACCACCCTCAAAGATTGTATTGGTTTCCAACAATGCTGGGATTCGATCCTGGATACTTCCAGTCTAGCATTGATGTCGTTTGCATGTGTTTTTGAACCCCACGTACGTTCTTCGCACGTGAGCGCACTAAATTAGAAGATTGTCGATAACTCCCTGGTGTATATTATTGCACCTCACCAAGGAGTAATTCTCATTCGGGCTCTTTTCCCGCTCGGCGACTCGAGCGTACGCTTGTCCAATACTAGGGTATCCCTCAACTTTAGCTGCATGTGTTGAATGTGAATACTGAACCGGGGAAAGAATTAAACTAACTCAGGTACCTCCGAAGGGGGTGTTAAGCAATCTGTATCACCATCCGTTCGGGGGAACCTAGTTCCTGAGAAGGGTCTTCAATTTGCATCTCTCTTTGGGGTTTGATCTTTCCATTTTAGCTGTATTTACAGTTCTGCGAAAATTGTATCTGTATATATGCGCTTTGCACCTTAAAAGCTTATTCAGTTTTTTGTCTATCGTATGTCTCTGAGTATTGTTAACCTCTTTGTTAATGTCTTACAGACTTTTAAATCACTCTTAGATGTTGTCTGTGTATGCTGTGGTACTTTTTATAATTTGTTATTTTACATTTTAGAGAAATAATGATTGGAATAGGTTAAGTTTTATGGACAAATGTTTAGTTACTTACATCTTTGATCTAAGTAAAGATCTTTATGTTAATAAATAAGTGTTTATTTCGTTAGTAGGTTGTTAGAGTGGTGTTGTATGTTCTCCAAATTAGCTTTATTTAGTTTTCTTATCCGGGCAAAGTATGAATGTAGGCACGAATACACTATTATACTATATATACATAGAATGCGTGAATGTTTTAAAGGTTTCCGTAAACTACAAAAGTGTTGTTTTCTTTTTGAGATAGCTATTGTCTCGTGAGTCAAATCAAAAGATTGGGTTGTATAGTTGGTGTAGAACTGCTTTATGGGTCGGTGTGTGATGGATAGTGTTTGTATAAAGGTGCTGTGTGGGGTGATTATGTGTGTGTTTGAGAGTTTTCTTGGTGCTGTGGTAGGTTAGAATGTGGCACAATTGTTGACGTTCAAAAGTTTATCTATTTATAAACTCTCCTTCCCAGTGATTCAAATCACGTTATTAACAAAGTTACTTTATATCATGTTTCTCAGAGTTTCTCAAAATGTCTTACGTATTTTGTATGTACGTGTTTGTGCTGGGCTGGCACTGCAAGGCAATGTGCTTTTGATCATTGACTATCCTATATTTGTCTTTATTTCTTGAGTGTTGTTCATTTTTGGTTTTATATCATACGGACGTAATGACACATAGGTGAACTATTAACTACTACTTTTGCGTAATGATTATGCAAATTTAATGTTTTGATGAGAATAATTTACTTATAGTGTTAACTGATGATGTACTATGTAGAAAACGTGCGCTATAGTGTTGAGACTTTTTGCTGTAGTATTGCTAGGATTTTTCATGTGCCATCATCTTGATTTTATTGACCTAATGTCTTTAATTCGTTATTCATAGTTTTCATATAAATTGATTGTTGATTACTTGATATGAGTTGACATTTGATGAACGGTAGTCTTCGTCAAATCATTAGTTCTATATGATGTGTGTATCTTTGATAGATTGGCGTCACTTGTTAATTCGGATTATTTTGATTAGATTATATGCTGCTTTAACTGTTTGCAGAATATGTTTATTGTCAAGTAGTTGGGATACATTGAAGTTTTTTGTATGTCCTGTTATGCTTTTATCTTTTACCCTTTGATAAGTAGGTGGCAAGCTTTGTGAACGTTAGCATAGATTTATTCATTCACGTTAAGTGTATTGTCTAGGTTTTGTTCTGTTTGTACATCATATATCTTAGTTTCATGATTTCTGATGTCTGTTTGATTGGTGTGAAAACAATTTATGTCAGTATATTATAGAACTTGTTGTCATGTTCGACGCCTTGGTTGTGCTAAGGAATAGTCAGTCACCGAATTGTAATTACTTCCAATAATACTGACTCGAATCAATAGATCAATAGGATTTTGGAGCGAGGGTGTGAGGGATGCGGAGTGCATGGAGACTTTGTTGGTCTTGATTTTAACTGTTATTTTACCGTGGAGCTTAGAACATCTAGCTTTTATGCTGTTTGAAATAGTAAACAATTACACTTTTAACTATGATTTTTCATCAACTGCATAATTAATTGACATGTATTTTTTGGACATGTTTGGAATAGAAAGGTTTGTGGATGTATCTTTATGTGAGTGTTGCGTAACTTTGTGTTGTGTTTTCGCAATTATTCATTGGTGATGAGGATGTATTTTAAGTGTTGAAGGTATTAATGGATTGAATTTTTTGTCTAAATATACGATGTTGTATATTTACGTGCAGAAACTTTAAACGATTGTGATTAGCCAGGTATAGAGATCATGAATAGTAGAAGTGTGAATATGATTATGGTTTTTTGTTGATACAGGATGTGTATCATGGGTATCTGATTACTTGTGCCTGAACAGTGCGGAAGTTTGTGTAATGTTTTTTACGTGGTTATTTCGTACGTAATGGTGTGTGTTTAAGGTTTGTCGTTGTATCATTATATTCTTAGTTTCCAGGTTATGCTTATTGTCTTCAGCTATCATGTAAATATAAAAAGGTTGTTACGATTAGAAATTAGTATTTTCGATTGTTTAAGGCTTTATATAAATATTACTTAATTTTTTGTGTTTATGTTATATTATTTCCGAAAATGATACTTCGAAATGTGAACCGTGAATCAATAGATTTCAATAGATCTGTGGGTAGATGTGTGTTATGAAAAGAGGAAGTACAGTGAACGGTGGTTTAATTGACGATTACTTGCTTTAAAATCAGTATAAGTTCTATATACAATTTTTAAGCTATGTTATATTTTTATTTCGATACAAGAACTTTATTTTTTATGTTTTTTGGCAAAAACTCCTTGTTATGTAACATGTTATTTCGCTTGGTTGCTGTATGATATGTTACACAATGGTTAATGATAAATTTTTGTTAAAATTCACTCGTCGCTCAATGTCTACGTTAATTATGTTAGAGATATGCTTGAAAAAAGTATGATAGAGTAACTGTTTGTATGCAATGTAGTTTTACTTTTACTGGTGTATATATGTTAGTGAACTTTATGTTAATATTAACAGTATTTCTTTCAATCGCGTAATGTTGTGTTGAGTTTGTGTTGTACATTAATTTTCTTAGTTTAAGGGTAATGCTACTGTATAGCTTATGATTTCAATGTAGTAAATAAGGTTATTGATGTTTAGTCTAATTTCTACATGAGTATAGTTAATAATAAAAAGAAACTCATTTTTTGGTGCTATGTTTATCCGTATATGATTATCTCTGGAAATTTTTGAACAACTATAAAAATTGACCCTTCATTATAGATCAGAAAGGTCAATTTAGATTATGTAGAAGAAAAATATAGAAGGGAGGGGAGTTGTGTGATTTGCTTTACTGATATAGATTATCTGATTATTGCTTTGGGATCATGGAAATACTGTGTATCACTCTTTAACTACTGCATATTTTTTTCCAAAGAACCTTATTTTTAAATAAATTGTTTATGTTTGATAATCTTTATAGTTATGTGATGTGGCAATTATGAATTAAGTGTTGGTACTTATATTAAAGACATACGTTGATGATATAATTATTTTGTGTATAAATATTACTCTGTCAGTGTAAGATTAACATTGATATGTTAGAGATAGCTTGAAAAAGTATGAATACGGTTACGTTTTGTACGCTATGTTAGTTACTTTACTGTTGTTAAAGGGTGGAACTTTGTTAATGTTAACAGTTTTATTCTCTCGTAAGTTGTGTTAGTTTGGTCGTTGCACTATTATATTCTTAGTTCAGATTCTGCTATGTTAGCTTTATTGATGTGAAAACTTTGAAACCTTAGCATATATTTATTCGTTGGCCAGTTCATAAAGAACTTGTTTTTATGTTAATGTTTAATCGTAAATTATAACTCAAAAATGCGTAGCTGTGATATTAAGCTATTAGATCATGGTTGAGTTTGTTTAATCTTGGATAGTGTTTATTTGACACTGGTCTGATGTTGTGATTAAGAGTATGTTAGTAATTCAATATTTTAGCTTTACAAGGAGAGTAAACTTTACTAGTTTGTATTATTTCCGTTAGGTATTATGATTACCTTGCGGCAACGTTATGGTGAATTTCATTTTGTGTTTGAATATTACCCGATGTTAATGTAATTATACTTGAAATGTTAACAGAGTATACAATGGCTTGGACAATATGCTCGTGAATAGGTTACGATTTATGTTACGTCTATGTGTAGTTAAGACTTTATCGTGTTGTTTAAGTAGTGAAACATTGTTGATTTCTACATCTGTTTAAATTCGGGTATGAGGATTGTTAGGTTATTGTTGTTGGTACATAATTACTAAGACCGATTGTATGCTATGCTTGCTTTATTAATGTGAAAACTTTGTTGTTTGCTATATTCTGTTTGATTTGCAGTGTGTTAAAGACACTTGTTTTATTGTTATAGTGTTATCCAAAATGATTACACAAAATTGACTTGATATCAAAATAGAATCAAATAGATCGATTAGATCAAGGGGAAGAGGAGATCAGGGTAGGTATGTCTAGAATAAGATGGACTGGTTTTGTTTACTGATTTACTACTGCTTTAAGTGTATGTAAAATAATGTTACATTTTGAAAGTAAATATAATATAACATTGAAAATCAATATTTTAATTTAGATCAAGGATGAGGTGTGCAGTGTGGTTATGGCAGTAGTTTTGATTTTACTGTATTTTTACTGATACTCGGAGTATGAATTATAAAACATTCTTGACAATATTTTAATCTAAAATATGTGGCTTGAGAGATCATTAGATCATAGTAAATGATAATAGATCAAAACATAGACTCATGGTTGGGACAGGAACGAGTTGTAGGTTGGGTGGTTCTGTTACTGATTTACACAGATTTTAAGGGTATGATAAATACATGAACAAGTTTAGTAAAAATAAATGATTGAATCAATATGATCTAATAGATTACTATAGACGATAAGGAAATCACGGATGTAAAGTGGCGTGGCTGGTGGTGGTTGATTTACATAGATGTAACTGAATTTAGGAGTATGTTACACTGACGTTTTAGTAAGAGAATATGGAAATTGAAAATCATAGGTCAATAGATTTAACTAGATCAATAAGAACAAATAGATCAAATAGATTCAATGCTGATCACGAGGTGGGTGGGGAGGGCTCGTTTGATTCTTATCTAGATTTACGCTGTATTATAGGTCTAGATTTAGGGTTATGTTGAAACATGACAATTTTAAGTAAAAATATGACTTGAATCATAGATTACACTAGATCAATAGATCAGGGAAGGCGGGCTGAGGAGGGCAGTTTGATTTACTGGATTATCCTGATTTCCTGATTTACTGATTTAACTGCTTTAAGATTTTGTATAAAACTTGTTATTTTATTTATTTAATTTGATTATTGTATATATAGTTTATTTAATTTATTTTTTATTTTTGTTATTCTAATGAATGATTCCTGAAAACCATCATAATTTCGAGAAAGTCTAACGCTTTCGAATAACCTATATAAAGTCAACAGCCTCAATAAGGTGTGTTATATCACACGAATATTATTACTTAACCCCGATATCCGGATCGGTCTTCAATGCACGCAGAGAGCTATGCACCTAACTTTCCGTCAGAATGTTCTCCATAATAGCTGAACCAACTCTTTGCTAAAGAAAATTACAACTCTTGAATTCCTCGTACAGATTTCAGCTTTACTACAGATAACATGTCGATATTTATTGTAGGGGGCGCTGAGGACCCGGTCGGTGGAGGAAACCATGTTGAGCGGGGACGTAGTTGACTCTGCGTCCTACAACGGAAGATAACTGTCACCTATCATTCATTAACCTCCTGAGTTGTTTCTAAATTTTAACCACGTATATATAAAGGGTTTTGCTGTATCCACCTGTAGTAGGAGTTAGTCATACAGGGGTTGTGTGGGCATGGTTTGCGGTGCGTGGGTCGGTAGAGTCGGCAGTTCGTAATCGAGCTGGAGTCTGTAGCGTGTATAATTATAACGATTTCTTATAGTGAATCATTTTTCGACTACAATACGAAACCCTTAAAGGTTCTGTATTTTTCGAACGTAATAATAGATTAGATATATATAATAGATAATATATAATAAATATAATTAAAGTTATTATAAAGCTTTAATTACTAATTATAATAATCTTAATAAAATTGGTAAATATAATTATATAAATAATATATAATTAATAATAATAAATAATAATAATTAATAATAATGAATAATAAATAATAATTAAATAATATAATAATAATATAATAATAATAATAATTAAATAAATTTAATAATAATGAATAAATGAAAAATTATATCAAGTTCGGACATTCGAACCACCTGTTCGAATTTTACCTGACTTAGCGTTTGGACCTAATCTCACATGGAATGGAAGCGTCAAAGGTGCGTAAGAGACATATTTCAGATCGCTTACTCAGGGGGGTAAGGTAACCTACCCCTATATTTACATATCCTATGAAGACATGAAACTCGCAGTCATTTAGTTTTAACATATTTAAAATTAGAGTATAATATATAAAGTTTTCAAATGAATAGCTCTACCCTTCCTATCGAAAAGGGTGTCACCTCAACACCTAATGATAAAATAAATATCTTATATATTATTATATTTAATATTATAAATTAATAATGTTATAATATTATAATATATATATATATTATATATATTATATATATATATTATAAAATAATATTATATTATATATAATATATATTATATTATATATATTATAATATAATAATATTATATATATAATATTAATATTAAATATATATTATTATTATAATTATTAATATATAGAATTATATATATATATAATATATATATATATAAATAATTAATAATATATATATATTATATATAATATATATATTATTAATATTAATATATATATACTTATATATTATATTATATAATTATATATTAATTATCAATATATATTAATATAATAGTTAATTTATATTATTAATATATAATATATTTATATATATAATATTAATATATATAATATATATATATATATATATTAATATATATTATATATATATATTAATATTATATTATATTAAATTATATATATATTTATATATATATATAATTGAAAGAACATCTTCCTACAATGCAAATGAGAAATAAATTGAGATCAACTTTCATAATTTAGACCTTTAGAACTTTGTTTACCTGGGCTTAGCAGATATTTAAGCAGGATTAAGTGGCTCTTATGGCAGTGAAGTATGGGCAGTCCAATCAACTGAAAGCATATATAGATATGTGACATAGATTAAAATTACTTATTAAAATTTCTCAATGCACTTCGTACACCATTCCGGAGGTAATTGAAGTTATATCTGGCCGTTATACAGGCCTAGTCATGGAATAATTAAGTGTCACGAATGTGGGTTGTAGTGAACTACATTAAATTTCCATAACCTCCTATTACATATATTAAATTCGTGATGGTAATTGGTATCTTAGCCCTTGATTGAGCAATCGGAGGATTTCTCTTGCTGCACCAAGCGTATTACTTGATTACTTATACTGTGATGGAGTGCCACTCCTACTTGAAGATGTGCTTCGTCCATCTTCAATCAGCAAATCCGACTTTATATCATGGGAGCGTCTATCCTTAGTTTCGTATTAATAACTGAGCCCGGTTGGAGACTCATATTACTAAGAAATTTCGTCGATGTCCTAATGTTAGTGCGTCAGTAATAATGTCTTGTTAATACTGGATTACATAATGAATATGTCCATTTTAGTTATCGACCGTAGCCGCCAGTAGTTCCCATATATTGCTTAGAATTACTCACGTGAATATCATAGCAAAGTTCTAAAGCTAACACAAGCTATCTAATCGATACATTTCAGGATATACAGGGTTTGAGTCTAAATATATCCGAGAATTAGTCATTGGGAACTGAATTCAGTCGAGTTAGGCGAAGTCCAGCATCTAAAACTACCATATACAGTCATAAGCTAGCCTGGTCTAGTGTCCTATGTATCTTTACATGTAATGCTGATACACATTACTCCGTATGGAAAAACAGAGCAACAATGAAGGCAAAACGGTTCTTGTAGGATTACCTCCAGCATAATTCAACGCCGCACCTCAACTTGCATTTTCCTTTCACAAATCCGTCTACACATACACAATATCGCGCCATAGCTCCTGATTGGATATAAGTAGAGGGGCATCAAAAAATGTAAATGTAATATTATGAAAGAAAAATCTATTAAGACAATGCGAGCAGTGGAGCCGTCACACTTGTATGTAGTAAGTAACCCTTTAGTGCGTAAGGTCTCTCACTCTCTTTGCGTCATTGCGGAGCATTGGTGTGCAATTCGTTTGATTGTCTCAGTTGTATCCCACACAACTTACCTCCCTATTTCGCGTCTCGTACGTTAGTTTGCCAGTGTATGCAATAATTTTAAGTTGACTGGTGAGCTGTATTAATCCGTAACTGAATACGTTAATCGAAAATTCATGTATATTAGTAAAATTTTTAGGATTTTGGTATTGGTACCAAAACATTCAACTTCAACTTCTCAATTCCTTGTGTATTTACCATATTATGGTATATATATACTATATACATGTATCTATACATTCATTATATACATATACTATGTTTTTATATGTTATATTAACTTTATCTAATTTTGTATGTATATGTAAATGTATAAAATACATATCTATTTGCATGGATGTTTTATCTCTGTATGTATCTATTTATGTATTAAGTATAATAAATACAATTTGTTTAGCTGATTTATCAATGTTTGAATTATTTATATATGTATGTAAAATACATGCAATTACCTTCCCAGCTTTATCAATATTTGTATTATATTTATGTATTAAAAAGACATGCAATGTGCATCCTTGTTTAATCATTGTTTGTGTGTATTTATTTGAGTATTAAATACAAATGCAACTTGCATATTTGCCTTATTTGTGCTCGTGTGTGTATCTAATTATGTATTTCCAAAACAAATGCAATTTGCATTCTTGCTTTATATATGCCGGTATGAAGGTAAAAATGTATTAAATACATATTCGTTTTATGTTAGAACAAATTTGCGTTCAGAAAAGTTAAGTTTAATTAGGTTTTTTAAGAAATTGTTTAGTGGCAACAAGCTTGGCATAATTCCAGAAGCTTAGCCACTGAAATTTTTAAAAATTTAACTTAATAATTTCTGATATGTGAAATTTTTGACGAAAATTTTTTTCAAAATATTTAGATCAATTGGTTTTACCAAAATGAATAGTTTTAAATAAATTAAAAAATTTACTATTCTTCTTAACTTTTAAAATATATTCTTATTATCTTAACTGCTGAACCTATATAACTCAATTTTTAGAAAGAGTTTTTCTTAAAAAAAACTGCTCAAAATAAAAAAAATATGTGTGATGTCTTTTCACCATTTATATATTTTTAAATCCAAAAAAAGCCTCACGTCAACACATCACTTATGGAGAAAGCTATATACTGGTGTAAGCAGGGTCTTGCTAATATTTTTTGGATTGGTAATAGATTGACTAATGTTTTTATGTCCGAAGTGGTAGGCGATTTAATGAGCTGTGAATTCTATTTTATATTACTCTAAATGATTTTTTTTGGGGGGACTTATTGAAGATCTTTTAAGGGCTGAATGTTTTTTTTTCACGCTTTTCAGCAAGCTTCAAATTGTGGTTCTCATAATTAAATATATCAATTGGTTCTTCCATCTTTACTGCAAGATACTATAGAGCAGATTACGAACTGATGAATGCTTGACTCTTACCCAGATTCCTGTTCGTTAGTGCTATTCATTTTAGTTTTATGTTGCTAACACCATTAACGCTGAATACACCACCACCCTCTTTTCTAAATGCGAATTACTTTGGCAACAGATTCTTTTTTCTGATTTCATTAACATATCTTTCCAATCATTTGCGTGGAATTATTTCTGTCTTGCTAAATTTTATTTGTCGAAGATTATTAGATGCTTCAATTTTCATATATTTTCTGCGTAAATCCCTTGTATAAGTATTCTTGTTGGATAAGATAAGATATTTTGTGATTCCGGAGCGCCCATTTATTTTGGTTTGCTCCGATCCACCCCAAAAAATTGTTTTGGTTACGAGTATGTCCTCCGGCTGCACTCAAAAAAAAATTTTCGTGTCCGCTCACTAAAACCTTGAAGGCTCCATGGCTAACGGCTGCTGGGCTCGGCAGCCCTGCCTAAAGACACTATTAGGATGATTCACTTTAGGACTAGGACTATTTTACGTATCAACGATCTTGCTCTCTCAATGTTTCTTCTGTGTCTGTTCCAAATCTCAAACCGTTAAGAAATTCCTGGATCGAAAGCAAACACAATGATATAAGTAATGAATAGACAAAGCTGTAACTATATATCATTTCTTCACCGAAAAACTATCTACGCTTATAAAATAAAGGAAAGACATTTCGAATAAAGCGATGATAGTTTAAATGAAACCCCATCGATTTATTGCAAAATAAAATGCTACCGTATATGAAAAATGATATATCGATATTTTATAAGATAGATAAGTTTTTGTGCCTCCCGATTTCACCCGATCAGAGTGTGTTGGTCAGAATCAAGATTTGCTACGTGAGCTGATTTTAAATAGAATAATCTAAATAATTAATTTTGAAACTTCTTTTTAAGCATATTTAAAAATGAGCGATATCGTGAAGATGAACATACAATTGCTGAAGATTTTTGTGTCACAATATAAAATTGGTTGGCGAATCGTCAGACCGTAGTGTTTGTATGCATAGTTAGGATTCTTTATAATTAGTAATTGAAATTAATGAAGCCACATGGGCTATTGAGACTGTCCCAATCAAACTAAAGTAAAAATCTAAAACATGGTAAATCCACAAAGCACCCTAGAGCTTATCAAAATCTTACATACATAGATAAATGTCTACACTAAAAAGGAAAACATTTAGCTACACATTATAACAAGACTGCACTGTTATATGTCCATATAACATGAACAGAATAGGGGATTGGTAATTGTTTCCAGAGAGCTTAAAACGAATTTGTTATTAATGAAGGGAATTATATAAAAAATATAGATAAAGAAGGTTATTTAGGGGAAATAAAAAGAAAATCGTCGCTCTGCTTAGAAAAAAAAGTTACAGCCTCTAAGTTGTAAAAACCCCCATAGGATTTGGTTATTCAAGTTCTTGTCCCAAGCAGTTTTTGTTTGAAAAATCACGGATATTGCCATCATCTGATAATAATGAGAATGTGAATCACGTAGTCGGCCAGTTCTCTTAGGAAAAAAAGTTAACAGCTCTGAAGGTTAAAATTTTCCGCATAAGACTTTCTTATATAAAAATTATGGGCTCGTGTCGTTTTTGGCATCCTAGTTAGGTTGATGATAAGATTTGTTTAATTACTATACATAGTAAATAAAATTGATTACTACAAATTATATAATCTGACTTAGAGGGCTGAACTGAGCTCTACCTGGATCGGTATATTGAAAAGTTATGGGATTTTTAACCAACTTTGAGAGGCTGTAACTTTTTTTCCTAAGAGAGCATAATTTTTCGTTTTTCACTATTTTTCTATTAATTATTTTTTTAAGGTATATCCCTGCGATTTTCATAAAAATCTGGGGTAACCCTCTGGTAACAATTATGTGGGTTTTATAGACTGGTTAGAGGTCAAGAATTAGATAAGATATTGTGATAGAAATTTAGAGCATGCACGTAAAAAAACGGTATATGGTCATTATGGGTGATTTTTAATTTTCCTGGCATTCAATGGAGATTGCTTGTCATGTGGACAATATATGTTATTTGTATTTTAATTGTTACCCGACGAATTTTGACAGGTTATTGAACTACAAGACGACCGATCACTGTCAGATACATCTAACTTAATATGAATAGTATTTGGATGAGGTTAGAGTTGAGGATTTGATTAGGTGATCCATAATAGTAATTAGATTTAACTGATGAGGTATTGGAGCCCAAATTGCTATTTAATAGAAAAAAGACAGGGATAATCTAAAATGGTTATCTTTACCAATATAATTCAACAGTCGTAGCAACAGCAACCTTTAGCATTTAAACTTTTTTGTATGTGAGAGATATTTTGAAATAGATTCTTGATAAATATCCAGTTGGTATTTTTGAAACTATAAAACCCACATGATTGAAGATGAAACAATGTTAGTGAGTGGAATAGAAAATAATAATAGAAAAATTGATATAAATTACGGGATATTTAAAATTTTTAAGGTAGTAACTAGAGGAATGATGAATTCGAAATTTATAGGAATATAGGAAAATGAAACCTCAGTCAACTAAGAAGACAAAGAGAGAGGCAAAATTTAATAATAGTATAGAAAAAGAGGATCTTATGAGATATTATTGTTTTCTGATTAATTGTATTCAAATATTTTTAATACCATATATAGAATATATGTATTTTTGTTTTTCACGAATATAACTTGTTAATAAACCTTGACTTTGTAATTTTATATATCAACTATTTTTCAAAAATAAAATATTTTTAAATAATGCTGATATATTTATTTACATGTTTTATTAAAACTTAAAGAATGCTATAGAGTAGAGTGCATTAGCAGGTTCACTAAATATATGGAGACCTTCGCTATAATGCAAAAGCGGTGACAACGATTCTAACAGTTGTCGTTGTCACTGCTCGTTACACATTGAAGAAAGCGTTAATTCTGAGTAAGTCTGCCATGCTTAAGTGCAACTGTTTATGGTCTTTAGTTAAATTAATATATATAATATTATATAGGCTTAGTATTAGATAGCCTAACAGATTTGGTATTAAACTCTTTCTAAAGTTCAGAAGTTAATTTAGAGTTAGGTTTTTAAAGAAAATTTTTATTGGCAGTATACTGTGATTCCAAGCTATGCAGATTAAAGAATTTTCTTAAAACACTAACAATTTCTGACTTAGGAAATTTTTGGTCTAAAATCTGTCAGGTATCTAATACTAAGCTATATTATATATATATATATTATATATTTATATTTATATATATTATATATAATTATTATTATATATATATATACTATTTATATATTATAATATTATATATATATAATATATATATTATTAGTTTGATGGGAGATTAATCGGAAATCGGGCATCGGAATCGGAGGAATCGCTTGTTTTTCAGGAATCGGATGGATCGACTAAAATTATAATCTGCTTCTTTTGACGATTCTTTGGTATAAAAATCTGAACAATAATTGAGATTCAATCTTTATGATTTTTCAAAGACAATATTTCGAAGTATGGCGGTATTGATTTTTAATTATTCATTCTTTACTAAAATTTACTTAATAAAGAAACATAAGTTTGAGCGGCGCAATTTTACGTAGAGCCTAAGATATCATGTTAGGATTCTTAGACAGTGCAGACATTTCTGGCATGTTTCGTAGTCATTTATGTAATAATGGGTTTTTGTAATTATAACGCCCTGACTCGTAAGTGAGCAGTGAAATATATTGCCTTTAGTCTTTATAATGGACGCTATTGAATTCAAAGTGTATCCATGCGAGTTTCACTTTTTCACGTTATCTCACACAGCATCTTAATATTGTGACTTGTCTTCAAAATGTTATGGACAGAATTCAATATTCCTGCTAATTAAAATTCATAGTTATATAAAGGGATACTGAACCTAATATGGCTGCAGAATTTACACAAGCAGGATTCCAGAAATTACGCTTTGCTTTTTACACTCTTTGGACACTAGTTTAAAAGTTATAAATTTGACAAAAAGATCGTAAAAAAACTTAATAATTTTGCAAACAAATCATAGGTCATTTTAAATCACTCGCCAAGAGATATTTCAAGTTAATGAAGAATATCAACTAGTTTTAAAAATTTTCCACGCTACAGATTTTTTTCGGATATTACAACCAGAATGTAATAGGCCAGTATATTATGCTTCAACATTTTTGCGCAAAGACGGCTTCATTCATATTGCAGTGAATCATGTCAAAATCCTGTAATGCTTAGAAACAATGGATGATTCTTAAAATTGGCCAAAAATATACTTAAGAATTTTTGTGTGATTGTAGCAAATTTATTGAGCCGCCAAGGAATCAATGGCATCGGAATAATACCAACACCAATATGAAAAATGATAAATTGCATTATTATTTTGTATGCACAAGAAGATAGGAAAAAAAGAACTATTTGAGGGACTTGGGTCTCGAGTAATTAAGCAATGGAAAATTTCAGTAAGAATAGATTCGCGTATTTACTTTACTGATAGAATCTTGTGCTTGCTACCTATCTTGATCCACGTTTAAAATTGACATTCCTTGAGGATATTTAAAATAGTAAAAGTGGAAGATATAGTCTGTAGCAATGGATGTGCGAAGTATTGTTTAATAAAGGGCAAGAAAACAGTTTACACTATGTAACCAATTTCAAGAGTTTGAGCAAAGGAATCATATCATGAATAATCTCCAAATATGAAAATGATTTGCACTTTTTTTTATTGAAAAGAGTCCAGAAAAAAAGAACTATTTGAGGACTTGGGTTTACAAGTATCACAAGGAAAAATTCAGCTTAAAAAAATCCATTTCATTTAATTTACTGATTAATGAATCATTGTTCTTACGCACTTATCTTTATCTAGCAGCTTTAAATTACATTCCATTGAGGATGATTATAAATTAAAGTGGAAGATATGTCTTTAAGCAATGAGATTTGAGGATAGATATGTGTTTGTATATAAGGAAAGAAAACAGTTTTCCACTACTTTAAACAATTTTCAGATTTTTCTCATTTATCATCAGAATGGGGCGAAAAAGTTGATAACTGGAATAATAATTAATATTACTTCAGTTTTGAAAGTTGTTTTTTCGAGAATTTAAGAGAAAAGCTTTAAAAAATCAGCTAAGAAATTCTATTTTAAGAACAAAACTGTGGATGAAATTGAAGCTGTTTTAAAAGTAAGCTAATCAGCATATAAAAATATTGAAATTTATTAAAATTCATGAAATTTATTAAAAATGGTGGTCATCGAATAAGGAACTTATCAGCATTTGGTTGTCCTTGCTAGAAAATACTTCAAGCAGTCCCTTTCCCTGTGGAAAGTGAAGACCTCATTCCAAATTGGAGGATATTTATTTCTCCTAAAAAATCGATGCGACTCAGAAACAGGGGAGAAATTTATAATGTTTTGCACTAACCTAGAGTAAGATTTATCTACAAGATAATAATTATAAGTTTTGCTTCAAGATCTTACTTTTAGTAAATTAAAGAAGGTTTCTTTTTTTTGAAACAAAAAAAAAATAAAGAGGAAAAACTCTATAATTATTAATAGTTTTTGAATATTGCTATTGATTTTTGGAATCTGTTATTAATACAACTTTCATTAACTTATTATTTTCTTTAGCAACGATAAAATATAATATATATCTATACATTATATTATAAGGTTTTAAATATTCTAAAATTAGTTGAGTAGCAAAATTAGGCATATTAGTATTATTAATATATTACTATATATTTATTTATATAATTATTTATATTTATTATATATATATATATATATATATTATATATATTATATTTTATTATATATTATTATATAAAAGAATCGGAATCGGATGAATCGGATGGTTTTCAAGAATGATCGGAATCGGCATCGGCTGGGAATTTGGAATCGTCCCATCACTAATATTAATTGATACTAAATAATGTATTCGATGGTATATACATATTAGTTAGGTGTTAATTATAAAATTTGGTATATATACATATAGCGTCGGGCGGGGTGACGGCCGGCTCTTTAGGAGGGGTGATTCGCTCCACTCTAACTAAAATAAATAAAAAAAATTTTCGTCATTTGTCTTATGATACAAGACCCATTTTTATTTTAGATTCATATTTATTATAGAAGTTTTTATATTTTTAAAAATGTTAGAAATTAGGGAACAAAATTTCAAATGAAAACCTTTTGAAAAATATGTTTTTTAAAACTCTTTTCGTTTTTAAATGAAGAATTATGGGTGGATTTTATTATTTTTTTCAGTGTAAACTCGAGTAAGGTTAATGCCTTTAAACTGGCAAAGTAACTTTTGATCAAACAGTATTAGTGGCAAAAAAACGGTGGCTAACTTGTCTGTTACTCCGCCGGTAAAATTGATGGAGAGGGTGCTTCGGACACACCTTGTTTTTTTTCGTATTTATACGTTTATTTTAGACATTTTTATTAAGCCCCGAATATTTAAATAAAACATTCTAAGCTATATTCCTTTATTTTTAAACGATGAAATTTTAGAATAAAAAAAGAATTCAAAAAAAGTGTCAGAAATTTTGAGCGGAGAGGGGTGAATCGAACACTTAAACTATGATAGTATATTTATTTTTATCATTATTGACATTTTCATTCCATAGTCAAGACTTTGCATATGATAAATATTTAATTATATTAAGTAAAAATTTAAAATATAACAATTGAATATTAATACGTAGCGAATTAAACAGATGGTCGAGTCAACTCCTCAATGGTGGTCTGCACGCTTCACCCCTTACGGTCAGTGCTGATTAGACTTATCAAATTTAATAAAACTTTATTATCATAAATTACATTATTATTGTTTTTGTTGTTCTTATTTTCGACTATAGGGCCGTGATTAACAAAAAAATAAATATCTATAAGTGCATTTAGGGGAGAGTCGGGGAGAACAAGTTAAGTGCGTAAGGATGGTCGGAGTTCACCCTGCCCAAGCATAGTATATTATTAGTGATGGAGCTAAAGATCATCATTCTCTATCAATTTTTCTGCCAAGTTAGTCTTGAACAAATATAATCCGAGTGTGGGATAATATTAGTATCCAAGAATTAGATACATATATATATATATATTATATATTATATATATTATATATAATATATTAATCTATATATATATATATATATTATATATATATATATATATTATAATATATATAATATATATTATATATATATATTATTCCCATTTTGCTTATGGAATGTAATAGGACTTCAAGTGCTAATGTTGCGCCTTGTCTGTTTTAGAACTTTTCAATATCCACATCATCCTCCAGCAACATTTAGAGTACACCTTTTTATTTACATGATCATTATCACATACTATGTGCTCCTCTTAGACAACATTCTTACAGACATCCTATGCTTATATCATCTCTAGTCGTGGAGAGAAAAAGTTGCCCAATTGGTATTCTTGCTCGTATAAAAGACCCCGACTGGACGGTGGTATTGGTGGCTGTCCATTATACTTATCTTTTGCAGGAATGCTATGCATACCATCAGGAAGGTTGTGATATCTGATAAGAGGCCTTTCTATCATTTGGGAAAATGTATTGATGTGTAATATGACTGTAGAGGAATAAATGTTGAGAAGAGGAAGAGAGTGATGAATGTATTTAGAAAGGGCAAATTGATTTGCTGCTGTGGACTGAAACAAAGACTGAAAGAAAACTGTGAACTGAGTGTGTGGTGTGAAAATGGTGGTGTGGAAAGGGTGTGAGGAGGAATAGAAGGATTTTGCAAATCGATGAGTTTTGGAATTGTGTAAGAAGCTATTAGATTTATGTGTGTAGTAGTCTAGATTTTCTAAAGGTAGAATTTACAGTCATGAAAAGAGTCAAAATTTGGTGTGGTTGTGAACATAGTGGTCCATCTGGAGTATGTTGAAAAGAGAGCAGCTTCTTAAATTACTAATTATAGAGTAAAGTTTTAGTTACTACTGGCTTCATAATTATTATTTTATTTATATTATTAATGGGTTGACTGAGACCATTCTAGAGGGGCCAATGCATTGGCTGGTATATTCCATATCAATTCAGGCAGGGGGGGGGGGAGGGTTTGAATTTGACATATGTTAAAATTCAGGAAAAATTAAGATACCAGTATTTTTTTGTTTCAGCTGAAAATATTTTTTGGCCAAGATACAGGACACCAAAGATGGCATTCCGGAGTACCATTCTTTCAATTTCTGATTTATCTATATCATATTTACATATCAAACTTATGAACTGTCTTTATATCTTTTTATTTTTTAAAAAGATCTATACTTTATCATGTATCGACTAAAATGATATAATTCACCTATATATGAAAAAATATGGTGATAAAATTATTGTATGCAGATTTGTTTTTTTTTTTTTTTTTTTTTTTATAATATTTTTTTTATTTGCCCAATCCAATTTTTTTTTTTTTACTGTTGATCATTACTATTGAGTACTACATTCCCTGAAAAGGAGAACGTCCACTTTTGAGTTTAATAGGTTAAATCTGGCACCCTTAGCTACTTTTTTGTTTTTTGTTTTAGTTGTTGTTACAGGCATGTTGTTGGTGGTGGTTATATGGGGTTTCTGATGTCCTATATAGAGTTTGATTGGTCACCATATACAAGGGTGAGGGGGTTGAAGCTCCAAATCTGTTAATGTCATGATGGATGAAATTGAATTGATGTGCCATTGAAAGGTGAATGATAATAGAATCCTGATGATAGTCAGTGGGGAGCTACAATGAATCAGAGCTGAGCGCTGAGCTGAATCCTTATATACCAGGCTAGATTAAATTCTGGCTCATAAGACACAAATATATAATAATTTATATGAATTAATAATTCTTAATGGCTGATAAGAAACTACATCGAATTTGGGGATCCAAAACAGTACATCCACACAATAACACACTGCGCAGACACACCAGTCAAACCAGCACACCGAGTATGACAAGAGAAGAGAACGGCAAAAAGCAAGTCTGCATAAGCATGGCGCAAATGACGCACCATTGTAGGATGTCGTACCACACCGATATAGGCGGAATGCAGACAATTATTAACAGATATATATTGGTGTTAAATTTATGGTTCCACGACAGTAGACTATACGGACCTTGAGGTTTCCTAAACCCCGTCAACACAGAACTAAAGGAGGCACTCTGATCAGGCCAACCATATGAAAAGCAACAGTGATGACAGAGAAAGATTAAGAATACGATTAGAATTATTGAGTAAGTAACATGTGCTGTTTGAGACTGTTACCAGTCAACCCCAAACCAAATCTCATGCATAATCCAAAAGCACAACTAGGGCTTGTCTATTCTGTTTACTCGCATCCGACAAACTGGCATTAGTAACAATAATTAAATATATGTACCCACATCGTTCAACATGCATTAATTAATAAGTTTTGTCCGCCATGCAAGTCCTTCATCAATACCCAAATCGAAAGTAAACAATGCGATGTTGGCTTGTACTAAACATATTAATATTGATACCCACCCATCCATATACCATCCAATCCTTTTTAAATGTTGCAAATCCAGTCACACCTCAATCACAACTCCTTGGGCAGAACCATGTACAAAATTTAACACATACTTATTACTGAATGCATTGCTTTTTATTCAAAGATGGTCACTGTTGTATACTTACGTTATCAAATAGATTTAAAATATTTTGTAGACTGTGTATCATGATCATATCTGAGATAACAGTATTCTACCAAGCAGGGAACCGTATGAGATCACACATTCTCCTCATAAGCTCTTTACCTCAACATGAAAGCGTCCTGGTCCCATACGTTGCCTCGTCTATGCATATTAAGTTTTCTTTAAATAAAGAGCCGGAACTTGTGCACATCTTTTATTACTCGGCCTAGACATAAAGGCTTATTATATACAGTTTAGTTTAACTTTCCTTGCTCTTGTAAACACATTGCTGATTAATCTATGCCCAGCTCTTATTAGCTTTATTTTAGCTTCAAAGCCACTGATTAGCTACTTTCAATTAATGAGCTTATATATCACACTAATGCTTTTTATTGGTCCACGACTCAGCATCCATAAATAGATGACGCAAAACCTTTTACGCTGATTCGAAATGTCTTTCCATTAGTTGCAATTTTTAACTATTAATATTCCTACTAAGTTAAGCGTTTGAATACTTTAAAGTAGCAGGTATGCACAACAGAAGAATTCTTTATTACAGTATCTACAATGTTATACAGTGTTATTTCCACATGTCTTTGAATCAAAATGAAATATATACCTTGACATTCAACTCAATAATTAATGCGCTAATATTATGTCAAATAATGAGTTGATAAACTATTTTTTATTGCTATAGATAAGGAAAGAGAAATTGTAAGAATAGCTTCCTTGTGTTGGTTTAGATTTAAATGTACAAAAGAACTTCATATTGCATATAGTTATGTCATAAATACAGTACTACAAGTACTACTATACTACTATAGTTCAAGCACAATCCATGAATTCACTCATTTTTCAATATTTATAATACTGGCATTATTACAGTTAAGAGTTTGAAAGAAATTTCTTTTCACTTTAAACTTCTGTTCGAATATAATAGACAATATAGCTTTTTAGATGTGCTTTTTAAACATTAATCAAATAAATATTATAAGTTAAGGGGCAACAATGACTGTTTGAGATGAAGATAAGTTTTCATGGACTTTATTCAACCTGTCTATACAGAGTTAAGTCGTTTTTGTTAGAAAAATATCATGATATAAAGTGTAATGAAATAATCTCTTTAGAGTTCAGAAGCTTATATAATTTTTATGTTGTTAATACCCATGTAAGCTTCTGCTTATAAGAAGTTCACTCTTCTAAAACGAAGAGTTCCAACAATCAATCTAATCCCCTGGTTTTGTCTTCATTTAGGGATTGGGCATTGATCTTTTATAGGAATTCAAAATTAAAAGTATAATCGACAACTTAATAATTTTAATAAGATGATCAGATTCCCAATCCTTATTTACGAAGTATTTTAAAAGTAACATGAGTTTGTCTACTTTACCTTTAAAATATTTAACATTTACATTAATGCTAACTATTAGTCAAAGTAATACAACACTAATTTGTGAAACTGCGCATTTAAATTCCGTACCATACATTGTAACATAAGTGGGATCATTTATAGAAGACTTCTTGTGAATGCGACATAATTTTTTATTTTATTTTTTTTTTTTTAAACTAAAAACTTAATCCTTAGGTCTCTGATCATTTCATTAATGAATATAATGCTACCAGGATTGCTTAAGCAAAAACCTGAAGATTTCGATCAGAAATCCAAACTTCAAAATCATCTGCATAAAACAATAAAAATATTTTATTATTAAAGAAGTTTATTCCATAAAAAGATCATAGATCATTTATTATTTTGGAAAAAAAAAGAGAAAAAGGATGTTACCCTGACGGATTCCACATTCAGTTAAAACAATCCCTGTTGTAGTTTGATTTAGTCTTACCCTTGTGTTCTATTTTGCTAATTGGAAGAATAAAGGGAGGAAAGCTAATTTTAATTTAATTTTATAATATGCTACATGTTATAGATAATTTATATTCCAGTTAAATGAGTTTTATTGGACATCCCATCTTTTCAAATTTTCTTGCAAGTGATTTTAAAAATTAATAATATATAAAATAATTAATAATTAATTAATTAATATTAATAATAATATAATAATAATAATAATATAATAATAATAATAGATAAAATAATAATAATATAATAATAATAATAATAATAATAATAATTAATAATCATATCATATATAATAATAATAATAATATAAAAAAATAATAATAATAATAATAATAATAAATAATAATAATAATAATAATAATAATAATAATTAATAATAATAATAATTATAATAATAATAATAATATTATTATTATTAATTAATAATAATAATAATAAATAATTATATTTTTATTATACATTATTATTCTTATTATTATTATTTAATATTAATATTATTAATATTATTATTATGTATTATTATATTTAATTATTATTATTTTATTAAATTATTATTATTGATTATTAGTTATTATTATTATTATTATTATTATTATTATTATTTATTATTATTATTATTTATAATTATTATTTATTATTATTATTTATTATTATTATTATTATTTATTATTATGATATTATTTATTATTATATTATTATTATTATTATTATATTATTATTATTATTATTATTATTATTATTAATTTATTATTATTATTATTATTATTATTATTATTATTATTATTATTATTTTATATTACTATTTATTTATTATGATTATATATTATATTAGTATTATATTATTTATTTATTATTATTAATTATTATTATTATTAGATTATTTATTATATTAATTTATTGATATTATAATTATTATTATTATTATTAATTGTATTTATTATTCTATATATTATTATTATTATTTATTATTATTATTATTGATTATATTAATTAAGTTATTATATTATATTTATTATTATTGATTATTAATTATTATTATTTATTATTAATTTTATTATCTTTATTATATTGTTAATTATTATAATTATTATTATGAGTAATTATTAATATTATTTATTATTTAATATTATTATTATATATTGATTATTTATATTATTATTACTTATTATATTATTACTTATTATTATTATTATTATTATATAATTATATGTATTATCTTTATTATTATTATTATTAATTATATTATCTTTATTATTATGTTAATTATTATTAATTATTATTATTATTATATTATTAATATATTATTAATTATTATATTATTATTATTATATTATATAATTATTATTATTTCTTATTATTATTATATTATTATTATGTATATTTTATTATTATTGATTATTATCTTTTATTATTTTTTTATTATTATATTATTATTTATTATTAATTAATTAATTATATTGGTGGGACTATTGACAAGTAAAATTAATAAAATTGATTAATTATTATTCATATTAATTATTATTATTAGTTATTAATTATCATTTTTTAAATATTCTTATTATTGTTTTAATGTTTATAATAATTAATTTTATTATATGCGATATCAATAGGTTTACTGGGCAATTTTTACTACAAAAGAACTTGCAATATCTTGGACTTGAACTTGAATTTGGACTCGTCTCAGACTTGGACGAAGGCTCTGTACATCAATGATGGCGTGAACGCGCGTAACAACGCGCGCTACGAAAACTCAGCGGGTAACACATGTTGGCGTTGTTGGCGCGTTGATCTCCAGTATAGCCATGGAAATTGAACGAGTCAGCATGTCTTTGATGTTGTACTGGTAAGTTAGGGAAACGTAAGATCAGGGCAAAGACATGAGCTGGGACATGTCCGATTTTTACATTGACAGGATTGACTCACGGTTGTTTTGTAACTCTGTACCCAAATCTAAGAAAAGCAGGTCAAGTGCTTTTTTAATTTACTTTTTTATTGGATGGTCGTATTGCATTCCTTTTGATGAGTTAGCTTGAAACAATACTTCAGGGATAACGCTAGCGACCTATGTCAGTGAATAGTGTGAGGAGGGATAGCTATTGTCGCCAGAAGAATAACTCGTACCACACTAAAATGAAGTTTTATGTTATTACTTGTCCAAATATAGTTAGAAGTATGTAAGAAAATTGCAGCTATAAAAATTGTATTAGCGCGGCCTACTATTCTGACAACATGTGGTGGGGGTACAAAGGGTTCCAATTCCAAAATAAGATAGAACTTGAGGCGCCCTGCTAGCGCGCGCATCACGAGGAATCCTTCTAGACGCGCCCCGCTGCGCGCGTTGAAGAACAGAGCGCGCGCTGCAGTGTATGCCGTCCTGTGGTCTTCATATAGTAAATGCATGATAGACCCAGCGCCGTGGAACGTGCGTTAGTATGAGGAACACATTCCAGACCCCGAACTTTGCCTTCCAGGGGACAATTTTGGGCTTGTAGCTTTTTTGACCTTGTATCTTTTGACCTTTGTACGGCTTTTTGGCACCTCTTCGAAGAAAGGTGCGCCTAACGGTTGCGTAAGCAGCCGCGTTGACGTACCTTCCCCTAGTTTGACCCGCTTGTAGGGGCTTTAATCCCTTTTTTTTGAGTGTTTTGTGCCTTGATATTTCGGTCTTGCCTTGTTATTTCGCCTGATACCGTTGCAATGTGGCTGAAATTGAGCTTTCATGAAGGTTCGTAAGGAATTAAGTTGAACTCATGCAGGTAAACCGTTGCCGCCTTACCTGCTGTAGGTAAACTGCCCTGAACCTGAGGTGGTGTAGGTACCTGTCCTGTAATTAAAGCGAGTTCACACATATACGCATGTAGGTAACGTTCCTAACTTGAACAAATGTAGGTAACTATCCTAACTGAACGCATGTATGTATCTACCTAACTTTGAACGCATGTATCATATTCTAACTGAACGCATGCATGCAATTCTATCCTAACTGAAAACGCATGTTATTATCTATCCTAACTTGAACACACACACACCCACACAGACACACGCCGTCATGGACTCACGACTTTCCCCCCGTCCTTTCATCCTGGTCTTAACCGTCCTTATTGACTCAAGACATGTCGTCTTTACCAGTTAGAGGGTAAAACAATAATTTTCAAAATATAAAACCAAGATAGAAGCGCGCACCCCTATCCATTCCTGACAAGTCCAGGGCATTAGCCCACAGAATCCATCGCTAAGACCTGAGAGGAAGGATCTTTAATTTCAAGTCTATAAAACATTTCTAGTTTATATAAATATTTTTATTTATATATATAATTATTTATATATATATAATATATATATATATTATATATAGTATAATATATATTATATATATATATATATATATAATATATATATAATATATATATAATATATTATATATATAATATTATATATGATATATTATATTAAGTATATATTATAAAATTATAATAAATTATTATAAAATAATATATATTTATTAAGTATATATATATATATATATATATATGTATATATATATTATATAAATATATATAATATAATATATATAATAATATATATATATATGCGTTCCTTGAAAAACGTAACACGTGGACTCCCTTTACAACACACACTACACACACATACCCACACATGCATGAATAATATGATAATATATAATAATATAATAATAGATAATAATAATATAAAATAATAATAATAATAATAATAATAATAATAAAATAAAATAAATAATCAATAATAATAGATAATAATTATAAGAGTAATATATTATAATATATAATCATAATATATATAATATATATATATATATTATATATATATATATAATATTGATATTTAAATATATATTATATATATAGTAATATCGCGCTCTCTTGAGACCGGACCACGGTGGCCTTACACAAACACACACCCACACACCCAAGTATAATAAAATTAATAATAATAATATAATAATAATAAAATAATAATAATATAATAAGTAATAATAATAATATATATTATATATATATATAATATATATATAATATAATATATTATATAGATATATTAATATGAACTATATAAATATAGTATATATATATGATATATATATATATTATATACGTAAGCGAACTCGTGGAAGCAAAATTAATGAATAAATAATAAACAATAATAATGAATAATAATAATAATAATAATAATAATAAAAATAATAATAAATTAATAATAATAATAATAAATAATATATATATAATAGATAATAATAATAATAGTATAAAATAATAGATTAATAATAAAAATAAAATCATAATAATAATTAATATATATATATTATATTATATATATATATATATATATATATATTATATATAATAAGTATATATATATATATATATATATATATATATATATATTAGGAGTAATATATATATATATATATATATATATAAGCGAACACGTGGAGATAATAATAATACATGATAATAATAATTATATATTATATTATATAATATTATATATATATATATATATATATTATATATAATATATATATATTATATATTATATATATATATATAGTATGGTATGTATTACTTACACTCACACCTACACACAACACACATACACCCGCCCTAGCTCACACCTACACCTACACACACATACCCACATACACACACACATACCCCTACACCTACACCCACCCATACATAGACACATACCCTCATACCTAGACATATCCACACACCTACAACTCACACCCAGCCATAGACACTTACACGCGCAACTATATCACACTACACTTACCCATGACTACCTTACACTTTACACTCACACACAGATACACTTCACTTACACTCACACACACACACATACACCAACACACGTACATACGTATACACACGTTCTATCTACACAGCCCGCGCAGAGACACTTAGACTCACCCACAGATACACTTACACTCACAACACAGATAGCTCACCACTATAGATACTTACACTCCTCAATAGACACTTACACTCACCTTAGAGATACTTACGCTTACACACACTCACACACACACACAGTTCCACACGATACTTTTGAATGCCGTCGAACTTTAATGTCTTAACGTGATGCTCAACTTTGAGGCCTGTCAGCTTTGAATGTCTGCAACTTAGTTGTTCATCTTGGAATGTCATCTGTTTGATGACTCAACTTTGTATGGTTCACTTTGATGACTCACTTTGATGACTCATCTTTGATCCCACCTATATTGGTTGGTTCATCTTTGTTGCCGTCTCTTGGCGATTCATGGCTTTGTGCGTTCATCTTTGATGAACACAGATTTTATGTGATGATTCCCCAGCGCCCTGAGCCTAGAATAGCGTAATATTGGTGTCTACGCCTAGGTTTATAAGTTATGAGGAATCGATTGGTGGTATATTAATACGTTGCTAGGATGTTTTTCTTTCTACTGACCGAGTTTAGTACTTGGAATTACCTTTGAACCTGGTATTGATTAGGCACTTAAATCAGCCCGGGGTACAAAAAAGGTTAATTCGTAAATTTAGGCCTAAATTTAATGGCCTAAAGTAGTTATTTTCAACACATTTTACAGAGGAAGAGGTCAGTGTTGAAATATATTTTGAAAAATAATAACATTTATTCTTGTTTATACTGAATTACCTTTTGACCTGGTATTAGGCTAAAGCGGTATATAATTATTTCAACCAATACAGGAAGAGGTCCCAGTTTCGTATCTGTAAGAAGTGCGCGTTGTTGTGTTTTCTCGTTTTGGATTGTCAATGTACATAGATACTAATAATAATAATAATAATAATAATCAATAGTTAATAATATTAAATAAAGTAAATGCCCAAGTTATTTAAAAAACTTTGAAATATTTTAGTTAACATTGAATGAATAAATATAAATGTAAAGTACTTAATAATTTAAATAAAATACATGTTATTTTAACAGAGAAGAACTTATTGTTGCTATTTTCATACTTATTATAGGCTAAAGATGAATGTAAAGCAGTAAAGTCAATAGAACATAATCGTGCATGTTAGCTTGGTGTAGAGGCTGGCTTGGGTCTGCCTACTGATTTACTGATTTATGTGGCTTTAGGGTACGTAAAATATATGTTTTTTAATAAAATTTCATAAAATTTTTAGTAAAAATTATTTTAAAAACTTTGATAGGTATAAAATTTATAAAAAAAAGTATTAACAGTTAATAATAATAATAGAAATTCTTGTTCAAAGATAATGATTTAGTATTGAAGTTTTAAGAAACTTTGGAAATAATTTTATTATAATTGAGATCAAAGTTTACAATGTAGTAATAGATTGTAAATAAAAGACATGTTATGTTAACAGTGAAGAGAACTTATTACATGGCTAAAGATGAATGTAAGCAGTAAGTCAAGTGTACATCAATGTAGATGTACAACAGTAAGTAATTCGGGTGTGGTGTAAGTGTGTGATAACTAAAATAGGCATGAGTCATGACACTAAGTATAATAATAAAAATAATGAAAATATTAATAATGAATAAGAATAATATAAATAATAATAATAATAATAATATAATAGATAATAATAATAATAATAATAATAATAATATAATAATAATAGATAATAATAAAATAATAATAATAAAATAGTAACAAATAATAATAATAATAATAAGTATAGAGTAATAATAATAAATTAATAATAATAATAATATGATAATAATAATAATAATATAAATAATAATAATGAATGAAAATAATAATAATAATAATAATAAATTAATAATAATAATAAAATAATGAAAAATAAATAATAAAAAAAAAAATAATAATAAAAATATAACAAATAAATAAAATAATAAAAATAATAAAATAAAAATATTATAATACTAAAAATAAAGTATAATAAAAATAAAAGATATAAAAGAAAACATAATGTTAATAATATATGAGTTAAAGCAGTAAATCAGTAAAGCAGTAAAATTCAGTAAAGCAGTAAAAACAACAAGCCTACTAATCCTGTTGCTAGGCAACAAGCGTTATTGATTTACTGTTTTATTACTTTAAGGTATGTAAGAGTATATTTTTAATAAATTTTCGTACAATTGTAGTAACAATAAAATAAGGAGAATCAGGCACTCTGGTATTTTTCTTCTTACATACAATTTTAAAAAATATAAATTTAAAAAGTATTAACAAAATAAAAAAATAATAATAATGTTAATTAAATATAGATATTTTGTCTTATTCTTATACCGTAGTTAATTCATAAGCAGTAACAAAAGCCATACTATGCCCTCTGTTGCTATGCATTTGAGCTATGATTTACTGTTTTATTACTGCTTTAAGGCCTGTAAGGTAAATGTTTAATAAAAAATGTTTAAGTATGAAGTAAAATGAATGACTCAAAGTATATTTGAAAAGAATTCTTTGAATATGTTTTACATTGATATCATATCTATCGTTCGCTCGGAATATTGCGCCTGCGGGCGCACGCGGCGGCGGTTACGGCGGAAATATTGCGCTGCGGGCGCACGCGGCGGGGCGGGAAATATTGCGCCTGAACGCAACCATGCGGGTGCGGGTTTGACTGGCTTTGCGCGGAAGGCTCATGCATGCGAGCCCTGGTGGTCAGCTTCGATGATCTAGGGGATAGACATTAATATTGAACGTTGTTCTGATGATGTAGGGGCCAGGATATGGCTAGAAATAAGCTAGAAAATCGCTAACTCGAGTTAGAAAAGAATACGATCCCTAATGCAACTTATTTAATATACACCAATGCGGATTCTCGATACCTTATAGCCTAGGGGTAGACACCAATATTAGCGTCTATTCTAGCGCGAGGGTTGGGAATCATCAATAATAATTTGTGTCATCAAAGAGAACATGCAAAGATCAATCCGCAAAGATGACGGCAACAAATGATGAACCACAATATAGGTGGTCATCGATAGATGACGTCATCGACAGATGAGTTATCAAGTTCGAACCATCAAGTTGGAGTCCATCAAAGATGAGCATTCAAAGATGTAAGCCAATAAAGTTGAAGACATCAATGCTGAGGCATTAATACTGAGGCATCAAGTTGAGACATCAATGCTGAGGCCTCAACTAAATATCGTGTGTGTGTGTGTGTTGTGGTGTGTGTGTGTGTGTGTGTGGTGTGTGAGTGTGTGTAAGCGTAAGTATAAGTGTGTATCGTCTGGTAAGTTGTAAGTGTGAGTGTGAGTATCTGTGTGTGAGTTGTAAGTGTATCTCTGGTTTGAAGGTAAGTTCTATGGCGGGGTGTGTACGGTTATGGTGTGGTGTACCTGTGTGTGAGTGTGTGTGTATGTGTGTGTAAAGCGTAAGTGAAAGTGTATCTGTGTGTGAGTGCAAGTGTAGAGTGTCCTATTGGGTCTGAATTTATTTGCATAGACTGTTGGGGAAGTGCAAAGGTTCGAAAGGGGGGTTGGGGGGGGGGTGGCAGATGCAGTTGTATTAAATAACTAGGTATGCGGTTGTAATGTGTCTATGTATGGGTGGGTGTAGTGTAGGTGTATGTGTTTAGGTATGTGTGTGGTATGTGTGTGTGTAGGTGTAGGTGCTAGGTGTGAGCTAATGGGCTGGGTTGTGTGTATAATAGCCGTGTGTGTGGTGTGTGTGCTGTGTGTGTAGTTGAAGGTGTAAGTAAACAGTAATATATATATATGCAATAAATATATTTTAATAATATTATAATATTATATATAAAATTATATATATATAGTTATATATAATATATAATGTATCATTATTATTATCATAATTATTATGTCTTTCCACGTGTTTCGCTTATATAGTATATGTTATTTTGAGTATAGCTTTATTATAATTTTTGATAGTGCTGATGATGTGTTATAGATTTATGATGATTTGAAATATATATAATATAGGGTACTTGGTATTAGGGATAGGGGGCGGGCTGGTAGTGATGTTGATGAGTTAGAAGGTTGGTGTTGTGTTATATGTTAACCTTTTCTAGTTTTGTACTGCCTCAGGTATAGTCGCTTTGGTTAGAGTATTTATATTATTATTATTAATTATTATTATATATATATATATATTATATTATATATATTATATATATATTATATATTATATCATATATATATATAATATTATATATATTATAATATTATATATATAATATATATATTAAATATATATATATAGTATATAGTAGTAATTATATATTAGTAATTTAACGTTATATATATATTAATTAGGTATTTTAGGTATATATATATTATATATGGTATATATATATATTATATATATTAGTATATATATGTTGTTATAATATAACATATATATAGTATATACATAATATATATATATATAATATATAATATATATATTATTAAATATATATGAATATATTATATATATATATATATATTATATTAGTATATATAATTAGTTATTAATTATTATTTATGTATTATTATTATTATTATTAAAATTATTATTATTATTAATTATTATGTATTATTATTATTATTATATTATTATATTATTATTATTATTGGAATTATTTATTTAATAACATGTGTTTGTGTGTGTGTGTGTGGTGTGTGGTGTTTTGTGTTGTGTGTGTGTGTGTGTGTGTGTGTTGTGTGTAGGTGTGTGTGTGTCGTCTAAGGAAGCGCAATATATATATATATATTATTATAATATATATATAGTATATATCTATATATATTATTAGGTATGTATAATATATATATATTATATATATAATATATATAGTATTATATATTAAATATATATATATATATATATATATAATATATATAAATATATATATATATATATATATATATATATATATTATAATAGTATATATATAATATAATATATATATAATATAATATACATATTATAATGATTATTATAATGTATTTATTATAATATTTATTATATATAAATTTTACATATATATATTATAAGTATATATATATATATATATATAATATATATATATATATATATATATATTATATATATGATAATATATGATAATATATAGTATATATATAAATATATACTATATATATAAATATATATATATATAATATATATATATTATATATAAGTATTATATATATAATATATATATATATATTATATGATATATAATATATATTATAAATTAATGGTATATATATATATAAATATATAATATAATAATAATTATATAATTAATAATAAATTATATTATATATTTTGTGATCAAAAGAGAAAAGAAGGGGGTTATATCTGTATGAATTGTTTTTATGTAGGACGGGAGAGAGAGAGAGATCGGTTCGCTCTCAGATCTTAGCGTGGATCTGTGGGCTAAATGCCCTGGACTTGCCAGAGTGGTAGGGTGTCCGCGTTCTATCTGGTTTATATTTTTGAATATAATGCCCCAAAACCTCAGACAGGGGAAAGATCGATATTGTTCTTGAGGTCAATAGGACCGGGCTATAAACCTGGGAGTAGTGTGAATGAGAGGGGGTGTATCGGGTGGGAGAAGTCGTGTTATCATTGTAAGCGCGGGTGTTTTTTTGTGTGTTGTGTGTGTGTTGGTTTGGTGGGGTGTGGTGTGTTGTGTGTGTCCGTATATTTTTAGTGGAGTTGAGTATGCTATGTAGGCGTAGTGGGGCGGTTCAAGGTGTTTGTTAGTGATGGTGGTTATGGGAGTGCAGTGTATGCCTATTGCTGTTGTCCTAGAGGTTAGAAATAGATAGCATGTTCGTTCAAGTTTAGGAGAAATGATTACAGTTACATGCGTTAAGTAGGAATAGTTTACCTACATGTGTTCTAGATTTTAGGGAACGTTGAGCCTTTACCTGCGTCTATATGTTAGGATGATGGGGGCAGGATCTATGGGTAGCGTGTTTGGAGTAGTCATGCTGTCTCCTCGTGGCCTGTTCAGTGTGTTGTAGGGAGCGAAAGTAGCTTACAGCAGTGTAAGGGCGGCATGGTAACTGCATGAAGTTCAGCCTTAAATCCCTTACGAACCTTCAAATCGAAAGGCCAATTTCCAGCCTTGATACGGTAATAAAAGGGTCCGAAATACCAAGGCCACGACCGAAATACGTCAAGGCCTAAACATTAAAAAAGGGCTAAGGCCCCTAAAGGGGGGTCCACAAAATGAGGGGGAAGGTACGTAACAACGTTGCTTCGGCAACCAGTTTGGCAGCATCCGGCTTTCTTCGAAGGGGTGCCCAAAAATTACGACAAGGTCAAAAAGCTACAAGGCCAAAAAAGCTACATGGCCAAAATTGTCCCCTGGAAGGCAAAAGTTCGGGGTCCGGAATGTGGTTCCTACTACTGCTGTTTGCTTAGCGCGCGTTGCAACGTCATCATGTGTACGTAGCCTAATACATTGATTCGAGTACACCACTGATATATTATATATATATGATATTATATAATATTTAGTTGTATGGGGTATAGTGAGTGTGAGAGGGTATGATAAGTGAGGTATTTGTAGTGTGTGTGGGTTGTTTAGTAGTATGAGGGGTATATATATAGAGAGGTATATATTTATAGTGTTTGTATAGTTTTAATTTAGTATAGTAGTGGTATTATATTGGTATTATATATATATTATAGGTGTGGATTGGGATGGTATTTAGGTAGTATAGGGTGATATAATATGAGGTATAATAGTGTTATATTTATATTATATTTATCAGTTAGCTATATTATAAATTTCTGCCACATCATTTTTAGTATAGTATATTGTAGGTATCGTTGAAGTGTAGTGTAAACATATTATATAGATATATTATATATATTATATTAGTATTACTTAATAGATAAGTATTATTATATATAATATATATAATATATATATAGTAATTATATATATTATTATATTTATATTATATATATATATATATATATTATAATATATATATATAGTATATTATTTTATATATTTATAGTCTTTTACCTTTAGGGAGAATCACTCTAATTCGTGTTTGTGTGTATATACTTATATATATATATATACGTAGTTATATATATATGAGTTTTATAGTAGTAGTATAGTTTAATATATAGGTTTTGTATATGGTGGGTGGGTATAGTAATATTGTATGTGTAGTTGGTTGTGTAATTATGTGCAGTTATTATAGTAGGTTATGTTAGTGGTATGATGGTGTATTGTATTGATGAGTTTGGGTAGTGATATTATATTACATGGACTCCTGTATATAGATACATCACTGTAGATAACAAAGCATATAATATTAATGCGAGATAAGAAACAAATCAATCGGTACTCAGAGATCTGTCGAAAACTACATCGATTGATGACCTTTCAAGCTCCACACAATGAAGAATTTATCGAAATAAATTGCCTGAAATATCCTATAGAGTTATATTGTAGGCTTTGAGATATTATATGTTATTATATATATATTATATAGAGGTTTATATATTAGTAGGTGGTATTTGTGTCAAAAAGGTAAGTAGTGATTATATATATATTGGGTAGGCTGAATGGTATTAGGTAGAAAATATGATATAGTTTATATAGTGCGGGAGGTTGAGTAGAGATGAGAAAGAGAGCGAAGAGTGAGTGAGATTGTTATGGCGATGAGAGAGAGAGATTGAGCGCTCCTGGATCCATGAGGTAGAGTACTCGCTCTAGAGCAATGCGAGTGGTGCGCCGAGGTGTTTGGTTGAGACTCTTGGGGTTGGTTGGACGCGAGAATGTGACCTTTGTTCTCGACCTTTCTCAGGGGTCCGACTGGACCGAGTCGCAAGTCCTTCCTGGAGGGCGTGGTGAGTGTGTTTTATCATATATATATATATTATAATATATATCTATATATATAATAGTTGGTGGTATTTAGGTGAGTGAAGGGTTGTTGGTTTATGGTATGGTTGATCATATGTATATAATGTGGGGTATATGGTGTTGTGATGTGAGGTTTTTATTTTTTGTGTAGGAGGTGGAGTTAGTAGGTATCTGATTGTTGGGGTTGGTGTGTAGGAGTGTTATGTATGTTTTGTTTTGTGGTTGTGTGGGATGTTGTTGGGTTGAGGTTTTTGGGTTAGTATTATGTGATAGTGATTGGTATATGAGTGTGTTTGTGGGTGTTATTAGTTAGTAGTAGAGGGTTATGGTTGTATTGGGTAATTAGTAGGGAGTATATGAGTATGTGTAGTATATATGTATGTGATAGTGGGTGGTGTTTGTATTGTTAGTTGATATTTATGTGTGGTGGAGTAGTGTGTTTGTGGTGTTAGTAGTTTGTTTTGTGTTAGTAGGGAGGTTGTGGTATGTTTATGTGTAGTATTATATGTGATGTATAGTAGTATTATTATTGATTAGTGGTTGGTATTTATATAATATTGGCGGAGGATGCGTATGGTGTGTTTGGTGTGGGGTGGGTATGCTCTGCTTGGACATAGAATTATCTCGGATTCTTGCTTTAGTCTCGTCATCGGCGTAAGTGGTCAAAACACTTGCAACGCCGTTTGCACGCTCCTCGCTAGGGTCCAGGTCCGAACCCAGCATGTGTGAAAATGCGTCAGGGGGTATTGGTATCGAGTAGATACAATATTTTGGAGGCGAGGGTGTGTGGATTGGCGAGGTGGTCTCTTATATATTGAGATATTTAAGGGGGTGGGGTTATTGTGGTATATGTGTGGTTATGATGTTATATTGATGATAATAGTATTTGGTAGGAGAGTTAGAGTTTAGTATGGGTATGGTGGTTGTAGTTATTTGTAGTTTAGTGTATGTAGTGTATGTTTGGTGTAGTTATGTTATAGGTATAGTATATATAGTTTGTAGGGTAGTTTATTTTTTTAGGTATATAGTATATAGAGTATATATATATAACTATATATCGTAAACCTTTTAAAAACCACTAACTTTAAAGATGTATATTGAAAGTGATTAAGACGTTAAATATTCAAATATGAAAATATTGAATGAACAGAAAAGAAGAACCTGACGTGTTCGTAATTTTCAATTGATTGAGCTCTTTGTCTAAATGCGTGGAGTATGGTGGGATGGAAACACAAGTCTAAGTATTAAGTTGAAAGGAGGGGTACGACAACGCGAAAATGAAATGCTAAAAATCTACCGATTAGAAAAGAAACTGGCGGGGACGTATTTAAAGGGAAAAATCTTGTTAGGTTAGAATAAGGAAATTATTGATAATAAACTAGGGCAAAATTCAAAGGAAAAGGAAAATCATGAGAAGGAAATTATTGATATAAAAACTCAAAAAGTTCTAAAAAGATGAGAGGAGAAATCATTTAGGAAATTATGTGAGTGATATAATAGTTCTATATAGTCGAAATATGAGATGGATAAATTGGTTCAATATAGAGTAATTATTGAGGTAAGGAACTGCTTATGAGCAAATAATGATGTTAATATAATTCTCATCAACTAAATCATCTTCTTCCAAAGGGAACATCAAAAGGGAGAAGAGGATAATCGATATAGGTATATGTAATTGAGTGTATATTAGGGGAGAGAGGCAGAGAAAGCTAAAGAAGTTAGAAGAGAGAAGTGGGTGCGTATTGTGAGGTGGGTGTGGTTGGTATTGTGTGATAAAAACTCCAGATGCGAAGAAAGGAAGGGTGATAGATGATTTGCAGCTTGGATCTAGGTGTGGGCTACCAGAATAGCCTATAAAATTCAAAAAAATATAGTATAGGAAGTAATTGCAGTGAAGGTGGATTTGATAGTTTGGAGGTGGGGATAATAAAGAATACGTCGAGATATCAGAAGGGTTGAAATGGTATTAATCATAAGGTGAAATATTGTATAAATAGAGGTCAAAATCAAATATAAAGAGGAAAATGGATGGTTTGAGATGTAGAGTTAGATAAGAGCTGTTTGCACAATGCGTATATATATGAGAAGTGAGAATATGTGATAAGGAAATTATTGATAAAAAGCTCAAATTAATAGAAGGAGAGAGTTGAAGAGATGCGAGAAGTGAGTATATATGATAGAGAAATAAACTCAGATAGTATGCAAGAGTGATTAATTGGAAAATGATGTGGGGTGATAGGAGATTAGTGGATATAAATTAGCGGAAAATAGGTCGATAAGAGGAAGATATAAGAGCGATAGTAGGAAATTATTGTTCTGTGGAAAAAAACGCATGAGTATGGCGGAAAGAATAAGAGATGTCATTAAGTATAAATGTAGTTGATAAAAACTCAAAATCAAAAAGAGCAGGAGAAAGTCAGTAAGGTTGATTTGATTGATCTTAATATAAACTCAGAGATAGCAAGGAAAGGAAATATCGATGATGAAATTAGATGAGTGGAAAAAATTCAAGAGAGAGGATGCGAGAAGAGAGAATGCATTAAGGAGTATATGGTTATGGTATTGAAAGATAGATTTGGCTATATATAGCAAAGAAAGTATAATAAAATTAGGAAAAGAGTAATTTCTTTGATAAAAAGGGAGCTCAAAATTCAAAAGGAAAGGAAAAGTTGAGTATAGGAAATTTTTGGATAGTAGAATAAAGCTCGAGAAATTCGAGAGATGAAAGGAGAGTATATTTAATAGCTAAGTTAATGTTGTTGAGTAAAAAGAATCTCTCAATAAGAATATATGAGAAAGAAAGATCGAGTGGAGTTATGAGAGTGATAAATGGTGATAAACCAGAAAGCGAGTATAAAGAAAGTATATATAGCATAAGGAAATTATGATATAAGTTGAGATACTCAGATAAGATCAGAGAGGAGAGAAAATCCATAAGAGAGTGTTATTGTGAATGATTGTAATAATAAGTGAAAGACTTAATGAGCAAAAATGTAATTTGAATAACATTAAGGAAAGTGCTCTGAGTTCGTAATTATTCAAATGAAGGAAGGAAAGAAGAGTCATAAGGAAAATTAAAGTGAAGAAATATTAGGAAAATAGACTTGAAAGAAATCATAAGGAAATGTAGTTGAGAGAAAGAAATACAAACGAAAGATTAAGGAAAATCTTAAGACCGAGTTGATTATTGATAAATGGAACTCAAGAATCTAAAAGAGAGGAAATAGTCATGGAATGGATAAGTTATTGAGTTGGAATGGTGTAAGCTCCAAAATTCTAAGAAAGAAATAGGAAAAATCATAAGGAAATAATTATAAAAAAACCCAAATCAAAAAGGAAAGGAAAATCATAAGGAAATTATTGATAAAAACTAAAAATCAAAAAGGAAAGAAATCATTAGGAAATTATTGATGAAAAAAACTCAAAATCAAAAAGAAAGGAAAATCATAAGAAAATTATTGATAAAAACTCAAAATCAAAAAGAAAGGAAAATTATAAGGCAATTATTGATAAAAAAAACTCAAAATAAAAAAGAAAGGAAAATCATAAGGAAATTATGATGAACAGGTCATACCTATACAGAAGTGGAAATCATAAGGATTATTGATAAAAAACTCAAAATCAAAAGAAATTAAAATCATAAGGAAATTATTGATAAAATATACTCGAATAAGAATCTGAAAAAGAAAGGAAATTATAAGCAAATTATTGATAAAAACTCAAAATCAGAAGAAAGGAAAATATATAATGGCATTATTTGAATAATAAAAACGTCCAAAATTAAACCGAGAGAGAAGGAAAATCATAAGGAAATTATTGATGAAAAAAACTCAAAATCAAAAAAGAAAGGAAAATCATAAGGAAATTATGATAAAAAACTCAAAATCAAAAAAGAAAGTGATAAATTGGGTTGTGTTGTACGAAGGAAATTTATTGGATAGAATTAGTATGAAAATGAAGAAAGTAAAGGTAAGAGAGTTCATGAAGGAAATTATTGATGTAAAGTTATGGCAAGAGTGATCAAAGGGAAGGAAAGAAATTCTGTATTGTTTAAGGAATATTATTGGATGTAATGATAAAAGTCATACTTCGAGAAATTGCAAAAGAATAGGAAAATCAACTATAAGAAAGTGTTAGTGTGATAAGAGTAAGCGGTTTCAAAATCTAAAAGAAATGGAAAAATGTCTATGAGGAGGAGAAGTGAAGGATCAGTAATAAGTAGTCTGTTTCATAATAGCATAGGAAGAAGAGGGATAAGTCATAAAGGGAGTTAAGTTATTGGGAGAAATTAAAGCTTCAAATTGTTTCAGGGAATAAATGGAAGGAAATCGTATGTAGGAAATATTGATTAAACACTAAAAATCAAAAAGGGAAAGAAATTATAAGGAAATGTATTTGAATGAATGAAAGAAGCGTTCAAATAGGTCGATGAAATAGTAATAGGTGTGACAGTTGATTCGTTTTAAGAAAATGAGTGAATATAATGAGCATAGAGCAAAAGGAAAGGAGAGATATTCATGTAGGTGGGGGCGTGGAACGTTATTGATAAAGAAACTGCAGAATTTGCAATAATGAAAGGGAAAATTTCATGGGTTGATAAAAGTTATTGATTTCAAATTGAATTCAATTGTGAGTGGATTGTGGAAGGAGAGGGGGTAAATGAGGGCTTGGTGTAGGGTTGATAGTAGTTTTGGTGTGTATGAAATCAGTTGTTGGAGGTTAGAAATTATTGGTTTGTGTAGTTTTGTGTTGTAGGTTGTTTTGGGAAGCGTTGTGGTTCGGGAAAATGTTGGGTGGGCATATTGTTAAGGGGAAGGTGTATGGTGTTGAGATTGTGTATTCTGCCGCTTTGTTGATGTTGGTGATGGGTAGGGGTTGTAGTGGAGGAGGTTGTTGTGGTTTTAGGTGTAGTTTGGGTGGGTTGGTGTGTGATTGTGTAGGTTGGGGGGTAGGTGTGGTAGAAATTTGATGTTCGTTGGGTGTGTAATAGTATTGTTTTGGTTGTTTTTGGGTGGTCGGTTTGTGGAAGGTGTATGTTTGGGGTGATGCGTGAGGTTGAATGTGGTGGGGGGTTTGTGTTTTGTTTTGGTTTTGGTGTAATAGTGTGGTGTTATGTGATGTGTGGTGGTTTGGTGGTGTTGTGGGGTGGTGTGATGTGTTGTGGTATAGATTATTGTTTTGGAGTGGGTGTGGGGGTGGGTTGGTTTGTTGGTTGTGTGTGTGGGGGTAGGTAGGAAGTAGTGGATTGTGGCGATGAGGTGTGAGATCGGTGGGTGGTGGTGGTGGTTGTGTGTTGTGGGGGGTGAGGGGGTATAGTGTATTGAAGTTGGGTTTTGATAATTTATATGTTTGAGTTTTGTTGTGTTGAGGCAATTGATTGGAGTTGGGTGTGAATTTTTTGGGTAAATACTGGCTGTAGGAGTTGTAGGTTGTTGGGGTAATGAAAGTGATGAAGAGGGGGGGTTGGGGGGGGGTGTGGGGGGGGGGAGTTTTGTTTTTTTTGTTGTGTGTGTGTGAGTGGGGGAGTTGTAGAGTTGTGGGAGTTTGTTGTTGTGGTGATTTGTGAGTGTAAAATTGGTGGGCTTTCAAAAGTGTGGTCTTTGGGGGGTGGTGGGGAGGAATGAATAATGGTGAGAGTGATGTGAGGATAGAGGGATGATGTTGTTGCTTATGGTGGTTGTTAGGTATGAATAGATGTAGTGTGTGTTGGAGGTTTGGTGTTAGGGATGGGAGTGTGTGGGGTTGTTTAGTATTTGTGTTAGTTCGTTGGGTGTTTCAAGTATGGTGGTGTGTTATGAATTGATTTGGCGATGTAGTTGTAGGGGAGGAGAGGTTTAATATGTTGGGGAGAGTGGAGAGGTTTGGGGGGTCTGTGATTGTGGGGGGGTGGGGTTTGTTTGGGGTTGTTTTATTGGTGTTGGTTGGTAGAAATTTTATGTGATTGTGTTGGTTGAGAAGTGTGAGAATTCTGGGGGGTTCAAAATTTAAGTTTAAGAAAGTGAAACCATTGATGGTGTTGTCGTGTTTGGTTTGTTATTGTTGTTGTTGTGGTTGAAGTTTGTGGTTGGTTTGTTGAAGATGTGATGAACGGTGTTGGGTTGGTGTGTGGTGGGGTTTGTGTTGTGTTGTGTTTGTGTGGGGGGGTTGTTGTGGGGGGGTTCATGTGTTGAGAAAGAAGTTTGTTGATGAGATTTGAAATTTCAGTGAAGGTGAGTGTGTGTGGGGTGTTTGTTACTGGAGGTGTTTTGGGGTAGTTGATGTTATGTGATTTTTCTTAGTTGTGGTTTTGTGTGTGGGTGGGTGGTGGTTGTGGGGCTGGTTGTGTGTTGGTGAGAGTGTTATTAGTGTCGAGTTGGATCTTATGTGGTGGGTGTTGGTGTGTGTGTGGTGTGTTTGGGTGGGTAGGGTTTTGGTTTGTGTTTTAGCCTAGTAGGGTGGTTGGTTGGAATGTTGAGCTGTGTTTGTGTTTTATAGTTGTGTGGAGTTTTGGAGTTATGGGTATGTTGTAGAGTTGATTGTTTGTGAGTTTGGTGGAGTGGTTGGGTGTTTCTTTGGGGTGTGGTTCCGGTTTGGGAGGGGATTGGTTGTGTGTGATGTTTTGTTTGTGGAGGTGTGTGTGTGTGGTATGGGTGGGGTGGTTTTTGGAGTGTTGTGGGTTTTGGTGTGTGTGTGTTGTGGTTTTGGGTTTTGTTGTTGGTGGGGGTGTTTTGGGGGGTGGGGTTTGGGGTGTGTGTGGGGTGTTGGGTTGTGTTGTTGTTGTGGTTTGGTGTGTTTCCTGGTGGGGTTGTTTGTGGTGGGTGTTTGGGTTGTGTGTTTGGTTTGTTTTGAGGGCTTCTAGTATTTTTCTTGATGATAGAGATGGCTGTGGAGTTGTGTCTTGTGTAGGTTAGGTTTGCTGAGTGTGTGCGTGGATGGGTTGGGGTCTGCCGTTGGGTTGGAGGTGTGGTTTTCTGGTGTGTTTGTGTCTGGGTTGTGGTCTGGGTGTTGCTTGGGGGTGTGGGGTTTTTTTGTGGTTTGTGGATGGTGGTGTGTGTTTTGTGTTTGGCGGTCGTAATTGGTTGTGTGGTAGGTGTGCTTGGAGGTGTAAGTTCAGGAGTGTTGTATGGCGCTGTTTGGGGTTTGTGGTGTAGGTAGGGGATTTTGGTGGTTGTGCTGCGGGGGGTGTGGTTGTGTGGGGGGGGTGTTGGTCGGCGCGTGCTTTGGGTTTGTTTTTGTGTTGGGTTGTTTTGTTTTGGTTGGTGTGTGTGTGGGTGAGGGTTGTGGTTGCTTGAGTGGTGTTGGGTTGGGGTGGGTGTGTTAAGTTGGTCAGGGGTGGTGTTGTTGGGCTGTAGGTTTGGGTTGGTTGTGTGGCCTGTTTGGTAGGGTTGTGAGTATGGTTGTTGTGTTGGGGGGTTTTGTGGGTTATTTTGGTGTAAGCGGGTTTTGTGTTGTGTTTGTGTTTGTAGAGTTATTGGTATGGTTAATGTGTTATGATGGGAGAGGGGTTGAATGAGGTGAGAAAACAAAAGAATGTTGTTTGGGTTGGTTGTGTTTGGTGGTTGGATTGGTGGTTTGGAGGTTGTTGGGTCTATTGGGTGTGTGTGGGTTGTGTGTTTGTGTTTGGGAAGTCTGTGCTTGGGGGTATTTGTTTGTGGTGGCTGTTGTTTGGGGTTGGTTGTGTCTTTCTATGGGTGTTTGGGGTGTTTTGGTGGCGATGTGGTGGTGTTTCGGTTTAGTGTTGTTGGGTTTGTTAGTTGTTGGGGTGGGGGGGTATGTTTTCGTGTGGTGGGAGGGGGGGTGTATTTATGGGAGTTTTTGTGTGTGATTTGCGAGAGGTGGGTCGTTAGTTGGGGTGGGGCGTGGAGTTTTGTAGTTGTGGTTGTTTTGTGGTTGTGTAGTGTGGTGGATTGGTGCGGTATGGACGGTGGTAGGAGGTGTATAAGGGTGGTGTGATGTTTGGGTTTTGGTTGATTGGGTTTTTTAGTAGGTGTGATTCGTTGTTTGCGATTATTGTGGGGGGGGGGTGGTTGGGTGTGTTATGTGTTGTTGTATTTGTCTTTACGATGGATGGAGTGTTTGGTGGTGCTGGTTTTTGTTTTGTTGGTTGGGGGGTGGGTTTTGGGGTAGTTTAGTGGTTGGAGAGTTTGTGTCGATGATTTGGTTGGTTTTTGTGGTCTAGTGTGATTTGGTGGTGTGGCGTTTGTGGGGGGTAGTTGGTATGGGTTTGATTTTGGGTGTGGTGTTTTATTATTGGATTTAATGTGTTTTGGATGGGAGGTTTAGTTGGTGGGGTGTTGGGGGAGTTGTCGGTTTTTGTGTGGGTTACATGTGAGGTTGGTTGGTGTGTTGGGTGTTGTTTTGGGAGTGTGTGTTTCGTGTTATGTGGGTTGTTGGTATATATGCGGTTGGATGGTTTGGTTGAGGCTTGGTGCGTGTTGGGATTAGGTGTGGGTTTTGGTTTGTTGTGGTTGTTTTTTTGTTTTTTTTGGTTTGGTGGTTGTGTGGTGAATTTGGGGGGTTGTTGTGGGTGGTTTGGGTGGGGTGAGTTTGTTGTAATTTGTTTGTGTATTTGGGTGGTTTGTGGCAGAGAAAGTGGGTTGGTGGTTGTGTGTTCTGAATTTGGTTTGAGGTTGGTGGCAAACGTTTATTGTTGTTTGCGGCGAGTTGTGGGGGAATTGAGTGTCTTTTGTGGGTGTTCGTCAGGAGTTGATTGTTTGATTGTGTGGGTGTTTTAGTTGTGTTGTTTGGATAGTATTTTGGTGTATTGTGGTTTGTATGTTGTAGGGTGTTGTGGTTGTGTTGGTGGGCGTGTGTTTTTTTGGGGTGGTTGGTTGTGTTGGTTGTTGGTGGGGTTTGTGTGTGTGTTTTTGGTGTGTGTGAGTTTGAGTTTGTTGGCTGTGTGTGGTGTTTAAAAGCATTTTGTGGTAGAGGGTGGGTATTTGTGTAGGGGATAGTTTTGTGTTAGGGGTTTGTATTGTTGGGTTAGAGAGGTGTTTTGTTTTTGGCGTGGGGGTTGGTTGTTTGTTTGGTTGTGATTGTTGGGTATTTTGTAGTGATATATGGTGTATTGGTGTTGGTGGTGAGTGGGTATTCTGTCAGGTGTGGTTTGTTTGTGGGGTTGTGGGGGGTATGTGTTGTGTGTGGTGTTGTGTGGTGTGGTTGGTGGTGGTGTGTGTTTCGTGCGATGAGGGGATGAGGTTGTTTATTTTGTGGTTTGTGTGTGTTGTTTGGATGTGTTGTTTGTGGGTTGTGATGGGTGTTGGGTTGTTGTGTGTTGGTGTGTGGGTGGTGTGTGTTTGGATGTATTGTGGGTAATGCGGTGTGCTGGTGGTTGGTGTTTTGGTGGCGTAGGATTGTGAGGGGTATGTTTTTGTTGTTTTTTAGGGTGTTGGCTGTGTTGGTCGTGTAGAGTTTAGTTTGATGTGGTATGGTGTGTTATGTGTATGGTTTGTTGTGTTGTGGTTGCTTAGGAGTTTTTTTGTATGATATTTTTTGTAGTGAACTAAAGTAGAGGAATTATAATTAGGTTTTGGGATAGTGTTGTGGTTTTGTGTTTTTTGTGTGGTGGTGTTGTTTGTGTGGGTGGGTTTTCGTGTTGGTTTTGTTTGAGGGAGAGATTTGGAGGGTTTGGGTATGGTGTAGTGGTGTTGTAGTGGGGGGTTGTGTGACAAGAGAATATCGGGTGAAGATTAGTTAAATGTTGTGAAGTGGGGTTGGGTTTTCTGGTTGGTGGGGTGGGAGATCAGGAGCAGGAAATGAAAGTTGTGTTTTGTAGAGGACTGTTGGGTGGTGATTAGTTTGGTTTTAGGTTGGGTATTTGGGTTGTGTTATGTTGTGTTTGGTGGTATTTGGATGTGTTTGTCGGCATTTTTGGGTGTGTTTGTTGTTTGGGGGTGGGGATTTGTTTGGTGGGTCGTGGTGCTTTGTTCGAAGGTGGGGCAGTTATGGCAGGGTATTGTGTATATGCACTGTGTGGGGTTGGGTGTGGGTTTGGGTTTGGGGTGCTTCGGGGAATCATTACTGAATTTAGCATCATATGTTGTTGGGGTGTTGGTTTTTTTTGTTTTTGGGTGTGGGGCGTAGTGAGTTCGGTTTGTGGTTGATTGAGGTGAGTGGTTATGGGAAGGTGGTTATTCTATTTTGAGTTGGGGGTGTTGTGTGTATTTGTGTGTGTGTTGGGTTGGTTGGGGTATGTGTGCTCGTGGTGGTTTTATTGGGTTTCGAGGATCGCGCGTGAAGGTATGGCGTGCTTGAGATGGTTTGAGTTGGGGGGGTGCGTTATGAAGGTGATGATAGTTTTAGAGCGGTGGTTATGTGAGTTGGTGTCTGCTGTGCGTTTCTCTATGTTCAGAGTTTATGAGCAATTGATTTTGGTGTTGTTGTGGTTTGGTTGGGTGGAGGTGGGGTGGCTATTGGTTTTGTGAATGGGTCGGGTCCGATATAGGTGTGGGTGGTGGGCATATAGTATAAATTGGCCTGATTTATATGAAGATATGATAGGAGAAGATTTTGGTGTTGGTGTGGTGGTTGGTGTGCGGTCCGTGTGAGTGGTGTCTTCCTTTGTTGTTTGACGAGTATCATGCTTTTCGGGATGTAGATTCGTTCCTGTGGGTTGTTTGGCGTGTTTTGTATAGTGAGTGTTTGTGTTGTGTTTGTTGTATGGCGGTGTGGGTTTTGGTTGGAGTTTATGTGTGGGTGGTGAGTTATTGTTGTTGTGTGTGGTGGTGGTAGTGGTTTTGAGCTGTCTGAGAGAGAGGTGTTTTAGTTGTCCTGGTATTGAGTTCGTTGGGGGGGTGTGGGGGTGGTTTTGTGGGGGGCGTTGTGAGTTAGATGGGAGTGTTGTGGCGTTGTACTAGAGAGGTGGTGTGTGCGTGAGGGTGTGGTCGGGGTGGAGTATTTTTGTATGATTGCGGGTTTAGTTTGTAGGAGTGTCGTAATTATCAGTTTTGGGTTTGAATGTGGGAGAGGAGTGGATTGTTAGTTATGGTGGGTTATAAATAAGTTGATATTATTAGTGTGTTATTTGAGAGGTGAGCTTATGGGAGTAGTTTGGGTTGTGGGTTTGTGGCAGGCGTTGGTGGTTGGGTTTTTGTGGGTTTTGTGTGTTAATATTGGTGGGTACGGTTGTGGTGGCAGTGCAATCTCGTGCATGTTTCCCCCTGGTCATGAGGAGGAGATGGCGGACGTTTTAGAAGGGCGAGATTGTACGTTCTTGTTGGTTTGGTGTTTGTCGTACCCGGTGGTTTGAGTGGTTGGTTGTGTGTAGTAGTGGTTTGTATAGGTGTGTGTAGAGTCATGTTGTGTTGTGTAGGTTTGTAGTTGAGTTTTTTGTATGTTTTGTTGGGTGGGTGGGTGGGTTGATGGTGTGGGGTGGTTGAGGTGGGGTATATAGTTTATGTTAGGGTGGGTATGTGAGGGATATTGGTGGTGGTGGGGAGGGTGGTGAGTGTTTGAGTTGGAGTGATATAATGTATATAATATTATTTGGGTTGAGGTTATTTTATGGGGGTTTGTGGGGGGGTTGGGTGTGTTTTGTATAGGGGGGTATTGTGAGTTGGGTTGTATGTTTGAGTGTGTTGGTGGTTTTAGTATTTGTGTGTAGTGTGGTTGTTATAGGTTTTAGTTGTTAAGTATAAGTAAGGTGGTGGTTGTTTGCGTTAGTAGTATGTTGGTTATGGTTGAGGTTTTATAATGAGGTTATGTGGGTTGGTTGGGGGTAGGGTGTGTGTAGGTTGTTTTGTTTTTGTTTGTGGGGTAGTTGAGTTTGTGTAGTTATTATTTCAGGGTTTTATGGTTGTGAGTAAGGGTAATGTGGGGTTGTGTTTAGGTTTGGTGGGTTTTATTGGACTATAGTAATTGAAAATTTTGTTGAGGTTGGGGTTGTGAGGAGAGATAGGATTATGATTCCTAGATTAGGTGATGGGTGGGTAGTGTTGGTGTGTGTGGAGTAGTGGAGGTGGTTTTTAGTGTTGGGTTGTGTGGTGTGTGGCTGGTTGTTGTATTTGGGGGTTTGCGGTTTGTTGGGTTGTGTGGTGTGTGGGTTATGGTCGAGTGGGTATTTTGTTTATTTCATTTGTCAAGGATAAAACAAGCAGGCTCGTCTATTATAATAGGATGTATGTCCATGGTCACTATAGTGGTGTATAGTGTGTTGTTGATTTGTCCTTTATTGTTATACTGAGCTTCGGCTTGTTTTTGTTATGCTAGTACTTTGAGTGTACTGAGTGTATTATTTGATAATGTGGTTTGTTTATAGTTTGGGTATTGGGATTTATGTGTAATGGGTGTGTGTTGGGATCCCGTGGGAAAAACGGTAAGAGAGTAAAAGTAGTAAATTTGTTATATTTAGTTGTTATGGTGTGAGGTATGTGTGGTGGATAGGGTGAGTGTTATGTTCATGATATGTGATTAGTGAATGTATGGTGTAGTTGTGTGGTTTGTGAGGGTATGGTCTGATTGTTTTTTAGTTTGGGGTTAGTTTGGGGTTTGAGTTGATGGTTGGTGTTGTAGTGGTGTGGGGTGTGGTGTATGTGTGTGTTTGGTTTATTGGGTTGTTGGAGAGGATTGGGGTTGGTTGGTATCGTAGGTGGGGTTGTGGTGGATTTTGGTAGTGTTTATTAGGTGGGGAGTTATGGTTGGGGATGTTGTAGTTGGTTGTGTATGGTATTTAGAGTTTAATTGTGTTAATTTGAGTTGATTAGGATTATTTGGAGTTATGTTTTATTTTGGTGTTGGGTTGGGATGGTGTAGGGAGGAGGTTATGTTGGTTTGGTATAGTGAGTGTTGAGATAGGTGGTTGTTTATGGGTATAGGAGTAGGGGCGTCTATATTATAATAGTTATATATATATAGTATGTGTATCGTTGTTTTGAGTGGTTGCTGGTTTAGTGAGGGTTAGTTATTTATGTATTATTTAGTATGGGAATTATGGTGTTATGTACAGTGGTATTGTGTTGGGGCAGTATGTATGTTAATTGTTTTAGGGTCAGTACTTTTAGTGAGGGTAGGTTTGTGGTTTTATAGTATATGTAATATATTATATTTATTATATATTTCATATTATATATATAAATTAATCATTATTAATATATATATATATTAATATATATATAGTATATATTATTTAATATATATAATATTATATATATATATATATATATGTATATATATATTTGTAGTGAGTTGTGTTGGTTTATTTACTGTATAATAATACTATGTATAGTTATTATTAATAATTATGGAAAAGTGTAAAGTATATTTTAACTTATTTATATGGCTGTTAATTGGTAAAAAAAATATGTATATATATTTATCTGAAGCTCTATATATGATGATATTAGATCCGTGTTTTAGGTGTTGTTTTGGGAGTGTTATGATGTGTGTGGTGTTTATTAGGTATTTTATTTGATATTTTAAGGGAGTTTTTTGATTTTAGTGTTGGAAGTGGATCAAATTGGGGTTATTATATTTTGAGGTTGTTTTGTTGATTTGTTGATGTGATGAGTTATATTATGAAGTGTATTATGATATTATTTATGGTATTGGGATTATACTTTATGGTTGATTGATATGAATTTATGTGTATTTATTGTTATTAGTGTTGTGTTATTAGGGGTGTGTTAGTTTTTAGTGGGTGGTATGAGATTGTTTGTGTATAGTTTATTATGTTATAATGAGTGGAGACTGGTTGTTCGTTGTATGTATTATTTGATGTAATATGGTGTTAAGTATAATATAGTTTATTATGATAGTGTTATGTTGTTTGTGTTCATCTGTGGTCTGAGGTGATAGCCCTGGATTAGAATTAGTGTGTATATATATAATGTGATAATGTAGGTGTTTATATTATAGTTAGTATGTGTGGTATTGTAGTTTGTTGTAGTGATGTTGTGTGAGTGTGAGTTTTTTATTATAAGTGTGTGATGTTTGTATAGTATATATGGAGGTTAAGTTTTAATAGTTAGTGGTTAAGGTTGAGTAGGTTGTGTGTAATTATAGTAATGTTGCGAGGGTGTTTGAGTGTTGTTTGTATGTGGTTGTGGGTGTGGGTGATTGTATTAATTTTAGTATGAGAGTATAGAGTGTTTAGAAATTATTGGTTTATGATGGTTAGGGTATAGATAGGAGTTATATAGTGGGTGGTGTGGTGTGATGGGGGGTATGTGTGAGATTAGTGATTTGTAGATTTAGTGAGGGTTGTATTTAGTGTTATGTAGTATTTGGAGTTTGTGTGATTGTTATAGGTGTGAAGTAATATTATATTAGATGGAGAGTGATTAGTATTGGTGTATTATAGTGTAGTTGTTGTATGTGATTATTTGATAGTTTTGGAAGAAGAGAGTCGTGAGTTTCTGTTTCGCGCGTTGTTGCCTTGAAGTGTTTTTTAGTTGTTCCTGTTAGGTTTGTTATTTTGATGTATGGTGCTTTCAGAGTAATTGTATAAGTGTATCGTACTGGATTGGATTGTGTTGGTATGTATAATATATATATATTATATTAAATGTATATATATAATAATAATTATATATAGTAATATGATTATTAATAAGGGTGCATGAGTGCTGTTATGGTTGAGTGGTTTTGTTTTGTATTATGAGGTGTAGTAGTAGAGTTGGTTGTAGGGTGTTATAATTATATTATATGTTAGTTTGAGTATGTGTAGTTATTAATCTAGTGTAATATATATATATAATATATAAAATAATATATTATAATAATTAATATTAATCTTATAAAATAATATTGATTAGTAAAATAATATATATCAATATACTATTAAATTTATTATCTTATTCCTCTGAACGAAAAAGGTATAATTTAAATTAAAGCGTTTTAATGAGCTTCCATTCACGCAGCAGAACTAGTAAGTATTGGAGTGAGGACTATAGGTGTTAGAGTGTGAATGGTTGTGTGTTTTTTTAGAGAATTGGTAGTAATTTTGATTATAGGATTATATAGTGTAGTCTATATGAATTATTTGTATGAGATATTGCGAATTAGGGTGGAGAGTTCGGAGGTATCGCTCGAGTATTTTATCGTATTCGATCAGGGTGCCTGTATATGACTCGTTGATAGAGCTGGTATCTGTACTGCTTGTAGCTATGAGCCGGGTTGTATGAGTGATTTTTGAGTATGTTAATACGAGTGTTACTTGAGATGGTGAAGGGGCTCTTATGGTAATATGATTTTTACTTTATGGTTATGGGATTTCATCATTACGTTGTTGTAGCGCTTAGTCAATTTGACACGCCTTGAGAGGTGATGAGGCTGTGGGAGTTAATGAGTGTATGAAGGAGGTTTATGCGCGATGGCATGGTATGGATTGCGTTGGTGTGCCAGCTTTGTACGAGGATAATATGAGGTGGGGTTTATGTTTGGGGGTTCGTGTGTAGTAGGAGTGAGGTATTATCTGTTTTCTAAATAAGGGCTAGTATATTAGGTTAATATTATGGAGAGGTATGGGTGATATTTTAGATGGTAGTTTGTTATGTTGTGGGTGTATGTGTTGAAGTAGGGTTTTGTGTATATGTAGTGGTGTTTTTGTAGGTTTATGAGTTATTGTTGGAGTTGTTAGTGTATTGTGTAGTTGGTGTTATATTTGTGAGGTATTTTTGATGAATGTTTATGTTGTGGTAGTTTAGTATTCTGGTTGATGAGGATTGGCAGATTGATGTTGGAATGGTGTAGAGAAGAAGGTGTAGTCATGGGGAAATCTTTTGTCAAACCAGGTTAGTGTATTAGGTTTGGTTATAGTATAGTATTGTTGTATGTGGTGGTGAGAGTAAGGTATGTATAGTAGGTTGGGAGGAGTAGGTATTTTAGTATATTGTAGAGAGTGTATGGTATGGGGTGTTGTTTGGATAGGGTTTATGTTGGTTGGGGTGAGTTGTTTGTTATGTGTGTTTTTGATGTGGGTGTAGTGTTTTAGTGGGTGTAGTTTAAAGTTAGTGTTGTGTGTGTTGTGGGTGTAGGTTGGATTGGTTGTGGTGTGTGTTTGTTTAGTATATATGTGGTTAGTGGGTGTGTATGTGATAGGGTGTTAGTATTTGTGTTTTCATGTTGGGTGTGTAGTGAGGTGAGTAATAATATATATATATAGTTATATAGGGTGTCGTTGATATTATAGTATTTGGTTATAGGTAAGGATATAGTTAGTGAGTTTATGTTAGTTTGTATATGTGGTTGAGTCGTTTTGTTATGTAGTTTGGTGATTTAGGTATAGTGATGTTTTGGGTTGGTTGTTGATTGATGGGTATAGTTATATGGTTATGGTTGTGTGTGGTGTATAAGTGGTAGTATATATATAGTATAGGAGTTGGTAGTTATTTATCTTCGTGGACAATAGTTTCTGTCACCTTTTTCTTCCCTTCCCACCTGAATGTCCTAGCCATCATATACATCCGTATATTATAGTATGATATATATTAGTATATCTCTATATATTATTAGTCATGAGTGGTGTGAGTGAGTTTGTTATGTAGTTTTGAGGGATGGGGTTGGTATGGATTATTGTTTAGTAGTTTTGGTTATTAGTGAGTATGTAAGTTATTTCTGAGGGGTGGGGAATGGGTTTGAGTTTAAGATGTTTTGTGTTTTGTGGGTATTGGGTGGGTTGTTGTTGGTGTTTATCATTTTTGCACGCTTATATAATCATATTCTTGTTTTACATAAGCTGTAATGTGGAGAACATAAAAAAAGGAAGTGACAGTGTGAGCCTGGTGCAGAGTAGCGGTTTTGAAGAATGAGTTATTATTCGTTAGTTTATTTGTTTCAAGGATTCAGTATTGGACAAATTTCAATCAAAAATGGGCTAGAAAATAGCGACTGCATGGTGGATCCACTGTATGGTGTTAATGGATGTTTATATCGTGGAGTACTTTTTTTGTTGGATTATGTGTTTAGTATAACGGGTTGGTTTGAGTTTATTTGGTGGGAGGTTGGGGTTTTGTGGGCGCATGAATGATGGTAGCGGTTGAGGTAGCGAGTTTGTGTGAGTCCTTGTGGTTGGTGAGAGAACAGTTGGTTTGCACTGTGAGAGGAGTGTTATTTATGGTAAGTACATGTGCTCTTGGGAAAGCTTAAGAGGTGAGTATGTCTAATGATGTTGAGTATTTTGTGATATTCACTGAATTTCTTCTTACATTGTTATTTGGTTGGTTTGATATATTTATGGTGAGTACTTGTGGCGTCTTAAGTACTGCATTTGATTTCATCTATTTGAGTGTTTATGACTGGAGTTCTTGGAGATTGAATAGTATGAGTGTTTCATTTTTTGAATTAGTTGTTTTTGCGCGCAGTGTTATTTTGAGTATGCTTGTGTTTGTGGGAGCACATCGTGCGACTTGAAGAGAGCTTGTGATGAGTGAGGGACCTGATGTGTCGAATTACTTAAGTAACTGAGGTACTTGGTATGTCGAGTAGATGTGTTGTGAAATAGCTTGAAAATTTAGAGGTGACTATTATTTGTGAGGTGGATGGTATGGTATGTGATGTAATCGATGTGTGGTTTGTTTTGATGCAGTATAGGTGTGTCTGGTGTATTGAGTAAAGTTGTTTTGATATTTGGTTGGGGATATCGATTTTTACTATGAAAGGGTGAATAAAGTACTTATATTTGAGTATTTTTATTGGAGTACTTGTATTTGCTAATCTTGTTTGAGCATCTGCTTCGAAAACTTGCCTATGAGTACTTGTCCCCTAATGCTTAAAAATGAGTTATTGTATTTGAGAACTTGTATTTGAGTACATATATTTGAGCATTTATTGTAAGGATTGGTAATTAAGTACTTTTGTTTGAGTATTTATTGTGAGCATTGGTAATTAAGTAATTGTATTTGAGTATTTATTGTAAGTACTTGTTTTTAAGTTCCTTTTTTAGCAGTTATTGTTAAATTTGTTTTAAGCACTTGTGTTTGAGCATTTATTGTGAGAACTTGTTTTTAATGTCATTTTTCAGTAGTTATTTTGAGTACTCTGTTTGTAAGCAATTTTCTTTTTGTTTATTGTACTTATTTTTAAGTACTTGTGTTTGAGTATTTATTGTGAGTATTGCTTTTAAGTACTTGTGTTTGAGTATTTATTGAGAGCATTGGTAATTAAGTACTTATGTTTGAGTATGTATATTGAGAGCATGA
>JABUQX010023455.1:72500-88837 GCA_015478945.1 Trachelipus rathkii
AAGAAATACATTTAATTAATTCAATTAAATAAATATTTTCGAAAGAAATTTTTAGAAAATAATTGATTTTCTAGAAGAATAAGTTGTATTAAATATATATATATATATATATATATATATATATATATATATATATATATATTATATATATATATATATATATATATATATATATATATATTATTAATATAAAATAGGCAAGCATATATTATATATATATATATATATATATGATATATATATATATATAATATTATTATATATATATTATTATATATATATATATATTTAAGAATCACTTTGTCGTGAAGTGATACATTTACTTTGTGGTAGAAGCCCTGATTCTTTTTAGTATTATGCCACACAAGTCACTTCATTTTATTACTAAATGTACACAAATTAAAAACATTGTTAAAGACACTTTTTTTTAATGAAATAAATTCTCAAAAGGAAAGCTAATTTCGTCCTGAAACGCGAGTATCTCCTTCAGGCTATGGGACTGATTTCTTCTTGATCTTCATCAGTTCAAGTGTGTTTCAGTTGGTGTGCTATTTTCTTCATGGTGTTGTTGAAATATTTTGATGTTTTCAGATATTCATTTTGTATAAAATCTATCTTAACTTCACCGGGATGCTTATTGTAGTTGTTACTATTATAAATGCAAAGGGATTCCATGATTTTGCGAGATGGTTCGTGTGATTGATATTTCTGATCATCTTTATATTGTTGAAATTGATAGAGTGGCCTGTGTTACGCCTATGACTTGTTAAAGCTGAATTTATGCTGTCCTTCTGCAGGTCACCTGTATGTTGATATTTTTTTCTTCTTTGCAAATCTATGGTTTCACCTATATTTGTTTTATATTGCAGAGGATGTGATATATACAGCTTTGGGGGAGATTTTCTTTTTCGTTTTGGGGGGTTTGAGAATGTTTTTTGAGGTGATGTTATTTTTTGATGGAATGAGGGTAATATTTTTGGTACATTTGTTTTAACGAATATAATGGTAATTGGAGGAATTTGTAAAAAGGAGGTGTTGCTATTTTTCGGGTGAAAGGTGCTATAATACCTCTTTTTTGCTTTGTTAAATGCTTTTGTGATGAAAAACTCAGGATAGTAAAGTGATTTGAAAGTATTGTGGATGTATTTTAGTTTCTTGTGCTAGAAGAGGGGGAGAGCATATACGAAAGGCATGGAGAAATAGAGATGACAGAACAGCTAATTTTGTGTTTGGGGAATGATTAGATAGCCAATGTATGTAGTTTGGTGCGAATGTTGGTTTTCTATATATAGTAAATTGCAAGTGATTGTTATATGTTGCCAGACGACGTTTTTAAGGGTTTAGTAGTAGAAAAACTGAAAAAATACATAAGTCGATAGATAATGAAGTGGTAATTACTAATTACTAACGCATTATATTATTTTTTCTAAAGTTTTACCGTGTTTTCTTTGCTTCTCTATTGGCTTAAAAAGTCAAATCAGCTTTGTGCTTTATACAGCTAGATTCTTCCTGACATTATTCTCCGCTAGAACTATGTCGATAGCATTTGACGGCTGCCAAAGCTTCACGGAAGGCTTACCCGTTGATATTCAGCTGCAGACAACACATTAAAAACAATTGCAGAAAAAAAAAGAAATATTACAGCAATTTGAAGACCATAATTTTATATATATATATATATATTAAGTTATATATAAGGTTGTTAATACAGAGCAGCAAAGAGTTATATATATATATATATATATATATATATATATAGTATATATATATATATATATATATATATATATATATATATATATATATATCACTCAATCTTTGCCCCCCCCTAATTGAAATCCTGCCTACGCCCATGGGGCCCAATGTATATAGTTTGGTGCGAATGTTGGTTTTCTATATATAGTAAATTGCAAGTAATTGTTATTCCATGTGATTAAGGTATCGAGGAAGGAGATAGAGTTGTTGGAAGGCATTTCTATCGTATACTGAACTGAAGGATGAATAGAGTTAATATAGTTTAGGACATCATTAGGGTTGGTGTTGTGAGGGAGGGAGACAAAAATGTCATCTACATATCTAATCCATAAATTATTGTTTAATAAAGGGTGGGGTAAAATATGATAAAATTCTGTTAGTTCCATATATATGTTACTGAGTATGGGAGACAGTGGGGATCCCATATTCAGGCCGAAAGTTTGTTTGTAATATTTGCCATTAAAATGAAAGAAGTTATGTTGTAATGAGAGATTGGCCTTCCCGTTTCATATATTAAAACAGCTCATTAATCTCTCATTACAACATAACTTCTTTCATTTTAATGGCAAATATTACAAACAAACTTTCGGCCTGAGTATGGGATCCCCACTGTCTCCCATACTCAGTAACATATATATGGAACTTACAGAATTTTATCATATTTTACCCCACCCTTTATTAAACAATAGTTTATGGATTAGATATGTAGATGACATTTTTGTCTCCCTCCCTTACAACACCAACCCTAATGATGTCCTAAACTATATTAACTCTATTCATCCTTCAGTTCAGAATACGATAGAAATACCTTCCAACAACTCTATCCCTTTCGTCGATACCTTAATCACATGGAATAACAACCACTTGCAATTTACTGTATATAGAAAACCAACATTCGCACCAAACTATATACATTGGCTATCTAATCATTCCCCCAAACACAAAATTAGCTGTTCTGTCATCTCTATTTCTCCGTGCCTTTCGTATATACTCTCCCCCTCTTCTAGCACAAGAAACTAACACATCCTTTTTACTTTCAAATCACTTTACTATCCCGCTCAGTTTTTCATCACAAAAGCATTTAACAAAGCAAAAAGAGGTACTATAGTACTATAGCACCTTTTCCCCGAAAAATAGCAACACCTCCTTTTACCATTCCTCAATTACCATTATATTCGTTAAAACAAATATTACCAAAAAATATTACCCTCATTCCATCAAATAACATCACCTTAAAAAACATTCTCAAACCCCCAAAACGAAAAGAAAATCTCCCCCAAAGCTGTATATATCACATCCCCTGCAATACTTGCAATAAAACATATATAGGTGAAACCATAGATTTGCAAAGAAGAAAAATAAACCAACATACAGATGACCTGCACAAGGACAGCATAAATTCAGCTTTGAATAAGTCATAGGCGTAACACAGGCCACTTTATCAATATCAACAATATAAAGATGATCAGAAATATCAGTCACACGAACCATCGCAAAATCATGGAATCCTTTTGCATTTATAATAGTAACAACTACAATAAGCATCCCGGTTAAGTTAGATTTTATACAAAATGAATATCTGAAAACATCAAAATATTTCAACAACACCATGAAGAAAATAGCAGGCCAACTGAAACACACTTGAACTGATGAAGATCAAGAAAGAAATCCAGTCCCTTAGCCTGAAGAGGTCTCGCGTGTTGGGACGAAAATTAGCATTCCTTTTTAAAATTTATTTCATTAAAAAAAGTGTCTTTAACAATGTTTTTAATTTGTGTACATTTATTAATAAAATGAAGTGACAGTAAAGCATAACACTAAAAAAGAATCTAAGGGCTTCCTCTCTAAAGTAAATATATCACTACGAGAGATAATTCTACTGATCACGTTCTGTAATTATGCTATATATATATATATATATATATATATATATATATATATATATATATATATATATATATATATATATATATATATATATATATATATATATATATATATATAATAATTCAATTAAATAAATAATTTTGAAAAGAAATTTCAATAAATACATTAATATTTTAACAATTATATTTATTTCCTTTTCCGAATTCGTTTGATATATCAAATTTCGAATATTTTTATGTTAAAAACTCGGAAAAATTATAATTTGGCCTCAATTTTAATTTGAAATCATAGTAAATACCAAAAAAAATTTATTATATTTAGGTATGTTTATATATTTTGCATCAATTTATAACAAAGGAGTAATGGAATTAAAATATATTTTTTTATTTTGTTTGATTTAACCCTCTATTATTTAGTGTAAATTTACAGTTAACCCCGGTAGAAAACCCCGGTTTTTCCTGATTTTTGGCCGGGGCCGGGGCCGGGGTCACTAAAAATGGCCGGGGTTGGCCGGGGCCGGGGCCGGGGCCGGGGCCCCGGTCGGTTCCTAGTCATGTTAATTCAAAATAACACACACCAATTAAGCTTTATTTCTACTTTATGGACACAACATATTCACATTGTTTTTATTTTAATCTTGTAATGTGGTATGTGTGAGTGGTATGAGTTTAAAAGGGAAATAACACTAAGTGGCATACGTTTCAAACGGAAACTTACTAAATGGTATATATACGTTTAAATCGGAAATAACACTAAACGGTTTGCGTTTAAAACGGAGATAACGCTAAGTGGTATGCGTTTAAAACAGAAATAACCTTAAATGGCATGCGTTTAAGACGGAAACAACACTAAATAGTATGCGTTTAAAACGAAAATAGCACCCAATGCTATGCGTTTTAAAACCGAAATAACACTAAATGGTATGTGTTTTAAACGGAAAAACACTACATGCTGTTCGTTTAAGGGGAGACTTCATAACTAGACCCCCTACTTTTTGAAGGCAAAATCAAAATTTTCCCATTTTTTTTTTATTATCTAAATTAGTAGAAAAATTCCTCCTGAACATCATGGTGTAATTATTTTTTGGAAATTCTAAATGGTTTTTTAAATACAGAAATTTATTTAGAGAGGTGTCGAACTAAAAAATTCCAATTCCAGTCAAGATTGCAATTCCAGGTTCAGGATCAAAAATGTTTTATTTTTAATAACAGAATTTTTTGTTTTTTTTTTGTTTTGCAATTTCCAACCCAGGCTCCAGCTTTTACTCGGTAAAATAGGTGAAGTCGAAGTCGGAGCCGGAGCTTGAGCCGGAGCCGGAATCGGAGCCGGAGGTGGATCCTGGGTATAATTTTTATCAAGAATTTTTTTTTTAGGTAAAAAAATTTGTTACCAAAAGAAGTACTGATCAATTTTCAAATGGTGGAGAAACCTTAGTCGGAAACGGGACCCGAGCCGGAGCCGAAGCTGGAGCCGGAGTCGGAGCCGAGCCTGAGCCGATTCTGTATAATTTTTTTCAATAATATTTCTTTAGGTAAAAATATATTACCAAAAGAAGTGCTGGACAATTTTCAAAAGTGTAGAAACCTTAGCCGGAGCCGTAGCCGGAGCCGGAGCCAGAGCCGGGGCCGGAGCCGGGGCCGGAGCCGGAGCCGGAGCCGGAGCCTGGGTGTAATTTTTTTCAAGAAATATTTTTTTAGGGGAAAAATATATTGCCAAAACAAGCACTGGACAATTTTCAAATAGTGCAAAAACCTTAGCCGGAGCCGGAGCTGGAGCCGGAGCCGTAGCCGAGTCGGAGCCGTAGCCGGAGCCTGGGCATAAATTTTTTCAAGAAATATTTTTTAGGTAAAAAATATATTACCAAAAGAAGTGCTGGGCAATTTTCAAATAGTGCAGAAACCTTAGTCGGAGCCGGAGCCGGAGCCGGAGCCGGAGATGGATCCTGGGTATATTTTTTATCAAGAAATCTTTTTCTAGGTAAAAAAAATTGTTATTAAAAGAAGTGCTGAACAATTTTCATATGGTGCAGAAACCTTAGTCGGAGCCGGAGCCGGAGCCGGAGCAGGAGCAGGAGCAGGAGCCGAAGCCGGATCCGGATCTTGGGTATAAATTTTTTCAAAAAACATTTTTTTAGGTGAAAAATATATATTACCAAAGAAGTGCTGGACAATTTACAAATAGTGCAGAAACCTTAATCGGAGCTGAGCCGGAGCAGGAGCAGGAGCCGGAGCCGGAGCCGGAGCTGGAGCCGGAACCGGATGCTGAATATAAATTTTTTCAAACAATATATTTTTAAGTGAAAAATATATTACCAAAGAAGGGCTGAACAATTTACAAATAGTGCAGAAACCTTAGTCGGAGCCGGAGCCGAGCCGGAGCCGGAGCCGGAGCCGGAGCCGGAGCCGGAGCCGGATGCTGGATATAAATTTCTTCAAAAAATTTTTAGGTGAAAAATATATTACGAAAGAAGTGCTGGACAATTTACAATAGTGCAGAAATCTTAGTCGGAGCCGGAGCCGGAGCCGGATGCTGGATATAAATTTTTTTAAAAAATATTTTTTTAGGTAAAAAATATATTACCAAAGAAGTGCTGGACAATTTACAACTAGTGCAGAAACCTTAGTCGGGGCCGGGAGCCGGGGCCGGAGCCGGAGCCGGAGCCGATGCAGGAGCAAGAGTCGCAGTCGGATGCTTGGCATAAATTTTTTTAGGAAATATTTTGCTGAAAATTTATTGCCAAAAGAAGTGCTGAACAATTTTCAAATAGTGCAGAATCCTTAGTCGGAGCCAGAGCCGGAGCAGGAGCATTGGTATAATTTTTTTCAAGAAATATTTTTTAGGTGAAAAATATATTACCAAAAGAAGTGCTCAACAATTTTCAAATAGTGCATAAACCGGAGCTGGAGACTGAGCCGGAGCCGGAGCCAAAGTCTGAGTAAAATAGTTATTTTCCTTTTGGTGGTGGGAATATATATATATATATATATATATATATATATATATATATATATATATATATATATATAGATATTGGCGATATATATATATATTATATTATTGGTGTTATATATATATATATATATATATATATATTATATATATATATTATTATATATTATTTATATTTTATTGATATTATTATATATATATATATACATATATATATATTATATATATATATAGTTATATTTATATTTATATAGGTGTTATTTTTATATATATATTATATATATATATATATATATATATATATATATTATATATATATAATATATATATATATATATATAAATACAAATATATATACAAATATATATATATTATTATTATATTATTATTATATATATATATATATATATATATATATATATATATAAGTTGTCAAGTGTAAAGTATCTCTAAATATATATAGCTAGTTATATATATATATATCAAAATATATATATTATGCTATATATATATATATATATATATATATATATATATATATATTAAGAAAGATAGTTATATATATATATATATATATATATATATATATATATATATATATATATATATATATATGAGAATAAATGTTTTTACAGTCTGAAAAGGAAAATAAAATTTCAAAAAAGTTTTTCGAGTTTTTCTTACATTTCAGTTTTTTGAAACATATTCTGACCAAAAAAAAGTAAGTGAAAGGAAAAAAAGTTTTATGCCCATGAAATTTGGTAAAAACCTTAAATATGTACATATAAACAGGTTGATGTTTTCATTCATACTCAGTTTGAATGTAAGGTGGTGTCACGAATACTTGACTGTTAAAATTCAACAATTTAGAAAATAGTTTTCATAGACTCTAGATTGTCTATAAATTTTTTTTTTTATAAAAATGAAATTTAGTATCAGTTGTGTAAACATATCTTCATTAGTACGCTAAAATCGTGTTTTAGTGCTAAAGGCATTGAAATATCTTGAAAATTCTAGATTTTATTGACATTTTTGTGGAAGAAGTCAAAAATTCAAAATTCTTACACCCCACCAAGAAAAGTTTTTTTGTTTTGTATTTTTTTAATAAAATAAAAGATGCAAAAGTTATTCATCAAAGAACGTCTTCTTTCAATAGATTTTATTAAATCGGATTTTTTTGATAAAGTGTCCATAAATTCACAGAATGGGGCTTCAAACCCCTACTGGGGCTACACGGCATTCTACTGGGGTGCTCCTGGGTTACAGGAGCAACCGACCATAGTCAAATAACGCCGACATGCGCACAACATGCTTGTAGCCACAAATTTGCAATAATAAGACGAAAACATTTCACTCACGCCAGGACTCGAACCATCGACAACAGCGTCGCCGTTAGACAATGTACAGGAGGCTCTACCACTAGTCCAATCCGCCTGCCTAAAAAATAAGTCATCTTGGAAGTTTTCAAATCTCCTGCTTTGATATCACCGCTTTGAAACTCCATACTTATTTAAATCCACAGAAGGGTGGTTGGAACCCCTTCTGGGGCTACACGGCATTCTTCAGGGGTGCTCATTGGTTACAGGAGCAACCTACCAAAGTCAAGGAACGCCGAGAGGCTCAGAAAATGTTTGTTTCCGCAAATTAGCAATAATAAGACGAAAAAAAATTCACTCGTGCTAGGACTCGAACCATCGACAACAGCGTCGCCGTTAGACAATGTTCAGGAGGCTCTACCACTAGTCTGATCCGCCTCCCCCAAAAAAGAAGGCATCTTGGAAGTTTTCAAATCTACTGATTCGATATCACTGCTTTGAAACTCGCTACTTATTTAAATCTACGGAAGGGTGGTTGGAACCCCTTCTGGGGCTACACGGCATTCTTCAGGGGTGCTCATGGGTTACAGGAACAGCCGACCAAAGTCAAGGAACGCCGACATGCGCACAAGGTACTTGTTGCCACAAATTTTCAATAAGAAGTAAAAAATTTCGCTCGCGCCAGGATTCGAACCATCGACAACAGCGTCGCCGTTAGACAATGTACAGGAAGCTCTGACCACTGAGGGTCTGGTCCGCCTCCTCCAAAAAAAGAAGGCATCTCGGAAGTTTTCAAACCTCCTGCTTCGATATCACTGCTTTGAAACTCTATACTTATTTAAACCTATCAGAAGGGTTGGAACCCTCTGGGGCTGTCACACGGCATTCTTCTTCAGGGGTGCCTATGGGCTGCTGGTGGAGCAACCTTACCAAAAATTAATTAACGCCAAAAGGCTCACACCATGCTTGTTACGACAAATTTGCAATAATAAGACGAAAAAAATTCACTTGCGCCAGGACTCGAACCACTTGAAAACAGCGTCACCTTTAGTCAATGTACAGGATGTTCTACCACTAGTCTGGATCCACCTCCCCCAAAAGAAGGAATCTCGAAGTTTTCAAATCTCCTGCTTTCGACATCACTGCTTTGAAACTACTCGATACTTATTTTAATCCATACAAGGGTGGTTGGAAACCCTTCTGGGGCTACACGGCACGACATTTCTCTTCAGGGTGCCTCATGGGTTACAGGAGCAACCGTCCAAAGTCAGGAACGCCGGCATGCGCACAAGATACTTGTTGCCACAAATTTGCAATAAAAGACGAAATAAATTTCACTCGCGCAAGACTCGAACCATCGACAACAGCGTCGCCGTCAGACAATGTACAGTAGGCTTTACCACTAGTCCGATCCGCCTCCCTAAAAAGAAGGTATCTCGGAAGTTTTCAAATCTCCTGTTTCGATATCACTGCTTTGAAAACTCGATACTTATTTAAATCCATAGAAGGGTGGCTGTAACCCTCTGGGGGCTACACGGCATTTCTCCTTCAGGGGTGCCTATGGGTTACAGAGTGAGCAACTTCTAACAAAGTCAAGGATCGACGACATGCGCAATAACATGCTTGTTACGACAAATTTGCAATAATAAGACGAAAAATTTCACTCGCGCCAGGACTCGAACCATCGACAACAGCGTCGCTGCTAACAATATACAGTAGGCTCTACCACTAGTCCGAACCGCCTCCCCAAAAAAAGAAGGCATCTCGAAACAGTTTTCAAGCTCACCTACTTGACATCACTGCTTTGAAAGTCTGTACTTATTTAAATCAATAGAAGGTTGTTTGGAACCCATATATATATATATATATATATATATAGTGTAGTATATATATATATATATATATATATATATATATATATATATATATATATAGCATATATATATATATATATATATATATATATATATATATATATATATATATATATATATATATATATATATATATATATATATGAGAGTAAAGTTTTTTTTTTTTTTTTAAAAAAAAAACAGATTCCATATTTTTTTTTGTTTTTCTAGCACTTCATTTTTCCTTACATGAGATATAAAAATTCATTAAAAAAAAAAAACGAACAGATTTTTTTTTTTCTTCAAATTTGGTACCAAGCTCACATATAAACGTGTAAACAAACTGACGTTTATATTAAATGTTTTGGTAGAACGTAAGGTGGTGTCAACCATGGTTGACTATTCTCTGTTCAAAAATTTTGAAAGTACTTTTCAGAGATTGTAAAATAAATTTTTTAAAAAACAAATTTTCAAATAAGGTGTCTAAATAAAATTTATTACCACACTAAATTGGAGTACTTTAGTGCAAAAACAATTGAAATATCTTGAAAATTAAAGATTTTATGGCAGTTTTTGTGGAAATTCAAAAAAACAAAATTCCTCTCTTCACCCTAAAACTGTTCAAAAACGAACAGTTTTTTTTGTTTGTTTTTTTCATAAAATTAAAGATATCATAGTTGTTCATCAAAAAAACATTTACTTTTATCGGTTTGGAATAGTTGAGGTTTTGCTATGAAGTCTCCCCTTAAAACGGGAAAAATACTAAACTGTTTGCTATTGAAACGGATTTAACACTAAATGGTATGTGTTTAAAACGGAAATAACACCAAGTAGTATGCGTTTAAAACGGAAATGACACTAAGTGGTATGCGTTTAAAACGGAAAAAAACACTAAATGGTATGCCTTTAAAACGGAAATAACACCAAACGGTTTGCTTTTAAAACGGGAATAACACTAAATGATATGTGTTTAAAACGGAAATAACACTAAGTGGTAAAGCAAAGCTTAAAAACGGGAAAACGCAATTGTGGTATGCGTTTTAAACGAAAATAACAGTATACGGTACTGATTTAAAAAGGAAATAATATTAAGTGGTATGCGTTTAAAATGAAAATAATACTAAACGGTATGAGTTTAAAACGGAAATAGTAGTAAGGGAACCACAACTGACAGCAAAATGGTGGCGGGAAATTGCACATGCAAAATTTGCAACATCCGGGTTTTCAATCTTGACGTGACAAAGATGGGTTGGCCGGGGCCGGGGCCGGGGCCGGGGCCCCGGTCGGTTCCTACCGTACATGTTAATTCAAAATAACACACACCAATTAAGCTTTATTTCTACTTTATGGACACAACATATTCACATTGTTTTTATTTTAATCTTGTAATGTGGTATGTGTGAGTGGTATGAGTTTAAAAGGGAAATAACACTAAGTGGCATACGTTTCAAACGGAAACTTACTAAATGGTATATATACGTTTAAATCGGAAATAACACTAAACGGTTTGCGTTTAAAACGGAGATAACGCTAAGTGGTATGCGTTTAAAACAGAAATAACCTTAAATGGCATGCGTTTAAGACGGAAACAACACTAAATAGTGTGCGTTAAAACGAAAATAGCACCCATGCTATGTTTAAAACCGAAATAACACTAAATGGTATGTGTTTTAAACGGAAAAACACTACATGCTGTTCGTTTAAAACGGGAAAAATACTAAACTGTTTGCTATTGAAACGGATTTAACACTAAATGGTATGTGTTTAAAACGGAAATAACACCAAGTAGTATGCGTTTAAAACGGAAATGACACTAAGTGGTATGCGTTTAAAACGGAAAAAAACACTAAATGGTATGCCTTTAAAACGGAAATAACACCAAACGGTTTGCTTTTAAAACGGGAATAACACTAAATGATATGTGTTTAAAACGGAAATAACACTAAGTAGTATGTGCTTAAAACGGGAAAAACGCAATTGTGGTATGCGTTTTAAACGAAAATAACAGTATACGGTACTGATTTAAAAAGGAAATAATATTAAGTGGTATGCGTTTAAAATGGAAATAATACTAAACGGTATGAGTTTAAAACGGAAATAGTAGTAAGGGAACCACAACTGACAGCAAAATGGTGGCGGGAAATTGCACATGCAAAATTTGCAACATCCGGGTTTTCAATCTTGACGTGACAAAGATGGGGTTTCTAAGATCGGTGAAACCGTTTATGAGGTTTTGAAGGCCATTTTAGGATTTTTTTAAGACCTAAACTCGAGATTAGCAGGAACCCTAAGCTATATCGGCAATTGAGTTGTATATTTCTCCCACTTCGTTAGATTTTGAGGTTAGTTAAGGTTTCTAAGGTAGGTGAGACCGTTTTTGAGGTCTGGAAGACCGTTTTCAGTAGTTTTTAACATGAACTTATGGATTTAACCACAAATTTTTGGTTCATTGAAGGTTTAAAATGATCGAGAAACCATATCTGAATATTCCAATCGATTAATCTTGGTCTTTTAACCCCAAATCGATATTTAAATCGTCTTTATACGTGCTCTGGAGAGCGTAATACATTTAAAAACATAATTGATATAAAATTAATAGTTTTATTTAGCATTCAATTGATATAATCGGGTAGTGATAACCACATCGCAAGGGGGTCTAGGAATAAGTCTTATAAGTTACATTTATTCCCTTCAATTTAGGGAGTTTTAACTAATTATCGTAACCCCCTCAAGCTTTCTACCCTTATCAATGATGGTGTCACATTGTCGGAGCCGAAGTTTCATGCCCCTGCGCCCCACCGGAGGGGGTGCAGGATTCCTAAATTTGGTTATGGACATAGCTAGGAAGAAAATAAACAGTCGACAGGAGTCGGAAAAGGAATCAGAGTTGAAGTAGGAGTCGAAGACGGGGGTTAGCTCATGATGCGGAAAACTGAGCCGGAGCCGGAGCTGGAGCCGGAGCCGGAGCCGGAGCCAGAGCCGGAGTATAATCTTGAAATAAACATATGATAAGACAAATGAGATGTCATTCTAATTGTTTGCGAACTGATATAACCCGATTCTGATGATTTCAAGTTCCTACGATGAACCTGAGTACCCCCGGGAGGAGGTCCCAGAAAAAAAAGAATAAAAAAAGGAGAGACGCATGGAATGCATATAAGAGGAAAATGGAGGAAGAATGAAGAAGGAACCAGAAGAAGTCAGAGACTGAGAAGGCTCATGAGCTGGAGCATTAAGCCGGAGCTGAAGCCGGAGGTGGAGCTAAGTCTTGAAATTAACATTTCGTAAGACAAATGAGGTGTCTTTCTATATGTTTATGATCCCATAGAACTCGATTATGATGGTTCCAAATTTCTATGGCGAGTCTGTGCAATGAGAAATAAAATATAAAAGGCCCAACTGAGGTGTTTGGGACATCTGGAAAAGATGGGCGAGGAGAGAGTGGCGAGGAGGTCTTGGGGGTGGAGGCCGGGATGCAGGAGATCGAGGGGGAGGTCGAGAAGAAAGTGAAGAGACAAAGTGGAGGAGGTGCTGGAGAGGCATCACTTCCCGAACATCGTGGAAATGAGAAGAAATGGTGACTTCGCAGATAGAGACTGATGGATAAGGAGGCTAAGCGGACTGACAGACAGACAAATGCCTTGCTGGGAGCTGAAGTAAAAAGTAAGAATATATATATATATATATATATATATATATATATATATATATATTTATAAGAACATATATATATATATATATATATATATATATATATATATATATATATATATATATATATATATATATATATATATATATAGAGAGAGAGAGAGAGAGAGAGAGAGAGAGAGAGAGAGAGAGAGAGAGAGAGAGAGAGAGAGAGAGAGAGAGAAATTGAGATTGTGAAACCAGGAAGAAAAGAAGTTTTTTTTATGTTACGTGGTTGCTTTTTTTCTTTTTATAAAGTTTTGAGGATGTAAGAAATCCTTACTTCATTAAGGAAATAATTTCTTTTGTCCAAAAAAAAAAAAAATACCTCTAACTTTTAATTAAAAAAAAAAAGTTGAAATGGAATTTTATCCCATGTCTTCAAACACGGTAAAACTTACTGGTTAGATGCTAATTACTATTAAATTTATTCCCCTTTTTTTATATTAATAATCGTAATTGAAATTACAGATTTTAAATTACTAATTATCAAAATTAAGTAAATCAGAGTTAAGTTAATTTTACATTTACCTTTTCAGATATTTGAAATAAATTTTATGTAATAAAATATACATTGATTACAAATTATAAGTTAGAGCAAAGAAAGTACTTCAATGCTCAAGTGTTAGAATAATTGTAATAGTGGTTGAGAAAAAGACAGGTCGCAATTGACAATTTCAGCTATGCTGATAGCAATCAAAATAATGATGATGATGATGATTATGATGATGCTGATACTGCTGCAATAATAATAATAATAATAATAATAATAATAATAATAATAATAATAATAATAATAATAATAATAATAATAATAATAATAATAATGACGATGATGATGATGATGATGATGATGATGATGATGATGATGATGATGATGATGATGATGATGATGATGATGATGATGATGATTTCAATTACGCCCTGTAGAGCTGTATAAATGATAAATATTTCAGTTAATAAAAACTACAAAACAATGATGTTAATAACAATATATTAATATTAGCAACTTAATTGTTTCACACATCTCTGTAAGTCTTCGAAATTACTATTATTATAAATAAACCTTAAAATCCTCACTTTATTCTGAAATTCTAATTTTGCAGAAACTCGGTTCGATCCCTTGAGGAGACACGATTTATCTATTAACTAATATATTGGTTATAGGTTTTATATTGTTTTCATATATTAATTAAGCCCTCCTTGTATTCTAAAACCGGTTTCCAGTTTCAGTTCAAAATTTTGGTCAAAGTTTACTGGTGCATAAATGTAATACTTTAAGTTATACAATATATATATATATATATATAAAGAAAATATATATATATATATATATATATATATATATATATATATATATATATATATATATATATATATATATATATATATATATATATATATTTATTTATTTATTTATTTATTTCTATTAACTTTAACTTTCATTATATTTCGTTTAAAAGCAGTGTGTCGTTCCTCCCTATCTCACACTTCCTCCCATCCTGCCCTCACCCACCTCCCCTCCACCCCACCCCCATCTCTCGCCAACACCCCACCCTTCCTCCCTCATCCTCCCTCCTCCAGCATCTCCTTTATTCCATCCATCCACCTCTTCTTGGTCTCCCCTTCCTCTCCTACCTATCCCCTCCGCCTCCCAAACCCTCCCTAACCACTCTCTGTTCCTCCATTCTCACTAGATGCCCATACCATCTTAATATTCCTTCTCCGCTCTTCCCACCAAACCCTTTCTCCAATCACATCTCTCCCTCACCACCCTATTCCTAATCCTCTCCCTTCTGCTAACCCCACAAACCGCTCTCAACCCCTTCATCTCAAATACTTCCAACTTCTTCCTGGACCTGGCATTCAACCCCATCGTTCTCACACTCCATATAGTACCGCTGGAACACAAATTTTTCAAACATACTTATCTTAACTTCTGTGATAAATCCCCCCCCTTTCCATAATTCTCTCAGACCATCAAAGTTTCTCCTCATTCCTTCCTAATAATCTTTGTTCTATTTCCTTTCTTCATCCCTCCCCTACCCAAACATCCCCTAAATATCTAAAAAATCTTACTTCTTCCAAATACTACACTCTACTCTAACCTCTCTGACCCCTCCCCTCCCCTCTCTTTCCCCTCCTCCTCAAACACTAACACTTTACTCTTACCTGGATTTATTTTAAGCCCCTTTTGTCCACACATTCTCTCAAACTCCTCACCAAATATCTATATATATATATATATATATATATATATATATATATATATATATATATATATAATCTATAAAAATCTGTAATTTAATAGCCACGTGCATTTAATAACACCAATTCAACTAAATATTACATAATATGTAATGAAATATATTCTGTACAGTTTACAAAACTAATTATATTATTGAGCTAACGGCAAAACACGCATTAGGATAAAAAAAAATATATATAAAAAATGTATAAAACTGAATTTTGAAAATTAAAATAGTGATATGTAAAAAAAAAAAATAAGAAGGGCGAGGTTTTGCAACACCCTAAGTGTATGTAATATAATTATTATTATTAACATCTTTGTTGTTGTTGTTGTTGTTGTTGTTGTTGTTGTTGTTGTTGTAAAGTTATAGTTAAAATCTGTATTTTTTATTTAATACTTTTAGATTCTTAGTATTTCCTTTTTGGATTATTAATATTTAAATTCTTGGTATACATCCAAACACACACAAGAAAAGTAGTATATATATATATAGCAGCATATAGTATATATATATATATATATATATATATATATATATATATATATATGAAGCGGCGCACGAAAACGCGAAAAGCGTTTTTACGATAAATGCGGAAAACGGTTAAACACCTAATTCCATACTGAACGAAGCACAAC
>JABUQX010023456.1:0-35000 GCA_015478945.1 Trachelipus rathkii
GGGACTTACAATCGGGAATAGGAGCCTCTTAATGGAAGGACTCGCGAAAAGGGAGAAATGAGAAAAAGAATGAGAAGAGGGGAAATCTGCTTAGAATAATGTAATAGGATGGTGGCCTTTTGTAACTGAATATGAAAGTTTTTGTGAGAGTCGACCGTGTGGAAAGAAACACTTCGAAAATCTGCCACAAATAAATATGTTTGAAGAGGTGTAATGTGATGTTCTGTGTGGTATGTTTGCTTGATGTTTGCTAAGACAAGAATAAAAGAAAAGGGAATAGGGGTATTATTCTGTGGCCGATAGGATTAGTAAGGAGGAGGATAATGAGGTAGACACGTGAAAAAGTTTTTGAACAAGAATGGTTTTAAATCTGCAGGTTTATAAAATGAATTACTGCCTTGTTGAATATGAGTCTAAGAACGCGAGCTGTGGTTAGACATGGTTAGATTTCATTGGATTTACCAAAAACTCTAAGTGTGTATTTGATAAAGCGTCGTTTTATGAGAAGGGTATAGTTCCAAGGGATTGGAGAGAGCGCAGTAATAGTACCCTTATAATATAAGGGTAAGAAAGGGAAGAAAGAAAAGGGAAACTGTAGAAAAATTATAGGGGGGAATAAGTTTATAAAGTGTTGTAGGGAAGGTATATATTTTTTTTTTTTTTTTTTTTTTTTTTTTTTTTTACAGAAGAAATAAACACCATCACTCACGCGGCAGAGCCCTAGAATCAGGGGAGGAGGTTTATTTGTTTGTATTGTTGACTTGTGTTTATTATGTGTACTCATTTAACCGTCGAGCATGGACTGGGCCCAAGCCCAAGAGGAGAATAGCTCACACACTTTCTCCCACCCGACCAGTTGCGAACCCGGCTGGAACCCTCGCTTGGTTTGGCGATAGTGCATCCTTCTTGGCAGGTTATCATGTGTTCATAAAAATAAATAATGTAATAAGTACACAAAATTTTACCGTAAAATATTTAACATAATAATATTAATATTACCATACTTTATTATCATTTCATTTAATATTAATATTAAATTGCTAAACACTATATTTTACTATTAATCACCAGTTAATTACGATATTTAATATTAAATATTACTATTATGATGTTTATTATGAATGCACGTGCACTATGTTTTAATTAATAAATATTGATATGCCATACACAATATTTTCACGGAATATTAATATTATTTACACTATTTCACTATATTAAAAAATTAATTAATCAAAACTGTTATTATTATTATCATTATCAGTTGTCATCACCACAATCACTGTTATTACTATTAGTATGCTTTGTTATATATATTTCACTATATATATTAAAAATGATTTGCACAAGGGTCATTCGATAAAAAAGTATCATTCAGATAATTCTTTATTAATTATTATCATATTATTATCATTATCACCACCATCACTATTATTATCTATTAGTATGTTAAACGAAATATCCCCAACATTCGCGGAAAGATAAAAATGTGGATAGGAGGGTGTTTCCAGCCCCTTGCTACCAGTGGAAGAAAATTTGGAAAATTTACTTCACATGACTCGATGATTGACTTTGGAAAACGCAGCTCCACCTTCTTCAATTTATTACTTTAAATTTCTTCTTTATAATTTTATTTTTGTATTTAATAATTAATTATCCAAAATAGCAAAAAGAAATGATTTCAAACATTTTGCTGCTCCTCGAACCCATATTACAAATGATATATATATATATGATATAAAATATTTTACATTTTTTAAAATCCAAAGACATAATTTCTGTTTTCCTTGAAATTTCTAGCCACCATGAACGAATCAAACGCTTTTCTTTTCTTTCTTTCTCTCTTCTCTTAAAAATATTCTAAATCAAATCTCAGTTAAGAAATCCCAGATTCAACTCATTCTCTTCAGGAAAATCGCCTCTGGGACTATCGTACTTCTTTCCAAGCTCTCTTTCTTTTTTCCCCTCTGTATTTTCCGCACTCCCCTCTACGGTTTTCCACTAAGTAAGTCCACACTCGATTGACGGTCGATCGAATCATATTACTATGCTGCGTTATTTGGTTCGAAGAGTCCGTCGAGTTACTAAGACTGATTTGCGTGTAAGAAACAAAGTTGCGTTTAGGAGTGAGTGTAGAGGCATGTTGCTGTTGGAGTCAAATCTTTTACATTTGAAACAAATGATTGAGAGGGGGAAAGAATGAGGGAGAAGAAAAATAAATGGGTATTTAGGTTTAAGGATTATGCAACGGCGTATTCCGTATATAGAGTTAAATGGGAAGCTTTATGGCAGGGTTGTTGAAGTAATATTATCGGTTGTTTGGTGGTAGTAGACTTCTGTATGGAATATCAAAAGTAATTTCGATGACGATAGAGTTGAAGCGTTGTGATTAAGAATAAATGGTTTTTGTCAATGGTTAATTGGTTTAGGATTAAAGCGGAGTGAGACAGGGTTTGTTAATATGTCAGCTTGGTTATTCATTTTGTATATGGTGGTTTATGAAAGAATTCGAGTTGGGGATGGCAGGAAATGGTAATGTTAGAATGTGTGGAGAATTGGAGATGTGGAGGGTGCCCTACCATTATATGCGGGATGATTTGGTTTCTGTGTGGTGAAATCTGAAGAGAGTTTGATGCAGGATGGTAGAGAGATTTGGCGGTGTGTGTTAAAAGGAGGGGGTTTGAAAATAAATATAAACGTGGATAAGAGTAGGTTATGGTTGTTAAGTGAGGACACTCCTCAGGGTGAAGTTATGTTAGATGGTGCAGCAGCTTGGAACAATGTCTGAGTGTTTTAAATTATTTAGGTTATGTTAGGATGCAGAAGGGAACGGACGATGCAGAGTTTAGTAGGAAGAAAAGTTTGTGAATGGCAGGAGGTGGCCTGCACGTGCATTAAAATCGTTTGGTGAATTTGTAAAGGGACTAAGTCGTGGTGCTGCTAAGGTCTTTACATCCGAGGGTATGTGTTTGCCTGTGTTATTGTATAGTTGTGAGACTATGGTTTTGGAATTAAAGAAGTATAGATCTTAAAGTTCAATGTGTTCAGAGGACAATCTTAGGGGGTTGCTAGGTGTGAGAAGAATTGATTAAAATGAGGATATGAAACGTATTAGAGTTGTCTGTGGTTGAAGAAAGGGAGCGTAAATCAGAGAAGAATAATAAAGGTATGTTGAGATGTTTGCGTCATATGGACAAGAATGAATGATAGTCGGTTGGTTAAGCGATGTTATAGTGAGCGAGCTGTGTTTGGGAAACCCGACCGGCTGGTCAAGACCGAAGGGAAAAAGTGGATGTGAGTCAGTAAAACGAGATGTTTGAAGGAGAGAAATTGTGAGTTTGGTTAGAGGCGAGAAGAAGGTATAACAGGAGTGAAGGCGGTGGGATTGTGAGGGGATGCGTTGTGGCCCACCTGGGCCAAGGGATGAACCTTACATTGACGATCTACCATAGTGAGGGCCCATCGCTGTCCATGAAGCTCTAATGTGGATTTTCTGACTGCGATTGGTTCCCACTAAATTAATGGTACTGAGGGGCGGTAAGGCTGGGCTTTCTTTTCAACTTATGTCATGTTTTTCTACTGCTTTTCTTTTCCGTTGCTCGTCACGCACCTTACTCCATTCTTGGGAAATAGAAGGAAGATAAAGAAGAAAGAATAATATATATTATATATATATATATATTATATATATATATATATATAGGATATATATATATATATATATATATAATATACCTAATATATATATATATTATATATATATATATATATATATATATTATATATAATATATATATCATATATAAATATAATTATAAATATTATATATATTAATTCAATTAAATAAATAATTTTGAAAAAAGATTTCGGGAAGAATATTTGATTTTCTTGAAGATTTTTACTCTAAATTTAAATTAAATACATTTAATATTTTAAACAATTTATAGCAATTAATTTCCTTTTCCGAATTCGTTTGAAATATCAAATTTCGAATATTTTTTTGTTAAAAACTCGGAAAAAATTATAATTTGGGCCTCATTTTTAATTTGAAATCATAGTAAATACCCCCCAAAAAAATGATTGATTATATTTAGGTATGTTTATATAGTTTGCATCAATTTATAACAAATGAGTAAGTAATGAAATTAAAATCTTTGATGGTATTTTTTGTTTGTTTTTAACCCTCTATTAATTAGTGTTAAATTTACAGTTAACCCCGGTTAGAAAACCCGGTTTTGCCCTGATTTTTTGGCTCGCGGGGCCGCTAAAAAAATGGCGGTGTGGCCGGGCGCCCCGGTGTCGTTCCCTAATATAATATATGATATAGATTATATTATATTATATATTATATATATTATATATTATATATATATAATATATATATATATATATATATAGTATATATATATAATATATATATATATATATATATATAATATATATATATAATATATATATTATATAATATATATATGTTATTTAAATAATTTCTATTAAACCTTTAACTGCTAATAAAATGAATTTTTAATTCTTAAGCTTGCCTTTTTATAAATTTTTTAAAAAGTTAACTAAATATTGCAATTTATTAACTATTTCATAATTCACATACCAACATCCTATCTAAAAATTAAAATTAAATTTTTTAACATTCTCTATAAATTATTAGTTTTTCAATGTTTCAGCATGAGTAACTCTATTTCTCCTATGTGTTATGATTAGCCAATAATAATAGAATATGCCATCTTGATTGGCTCTCTTACAGCACAACTGTGATTGGCTCTTAAATGGTGATGCAATTTTATTCTGTTTTCGTTTTTTTATTATTATATTTGATGATTTTTTTTGACATCCTGTAAAAACAAGAAAATAGACTCGGATTCGAAATCGAGCTCCCAATCCGTATGTGTAAAAATGTTCGAATCCGAATCCAGCATCTTCGGATTTGAATCCGAATCCGTGTGTGTGGAAATGTTCGAATCTGAATCTGAATCCGAATCCAGCATCTTCGGATTCGAATCCGAATCCGGATTCGGATTCGCCCATCATATATATATATATATATATTATATTATATATATATATATATATATATATATATAATATATATATATATATATAATATATATATATATATATATATAAAATATTATATATATATATATATATAATATACTTCTGTATTAATAATATATATTTATATAAATTATATATATTAATTAATATATATTATATACATATATTCATATATTATATATATATATAATATATAATATATATATATATATATAATATATATATATATATATATATATATATAGATATATATATATAAATATTATATTACTTCTGCCCCTGCCCACCAAATTGGAGGGCCACACTGGTTCCAGGAAGCCGGCTGCCGCCACCGGCGTTCCACAGGTCGGAGGAAGAGAAGAAATAGAGAAGTCGGCGCGGGGGCGTCGAGAGCAGAGCACCCCAAAAGGAGGTGCTCTATTGTGTCTGGGGAATTGTGACATCTGGTGCAAGTGGGGGAGGAGAACGCTATCTAGTTTGAATTCTATATTTATATTGCATGAGTTTTGGGTGTGACCTGATCTGCTCCGGGGGAGGTCAATTTGGCCTCTTCTGACAGCGTTTCTTCTGTAGGGGAAAGTTTTGGGGAGGGGTGTTTAAAATTGTTATTTTGGCGGTTTTGAAGGTATGTGTTGGTTAGGTGGGTATGGATATGGGTAGCGGAGGAGGTGGTGGGGGGGGGGCGGGGGAATTATATTGTAAGTGTTGCAATAGAATTGAGCTGGTGAAGAAGGGGGCGATTTTAGTCTTTGTCGAGGGGGATGGAGAGAAATTGTGGACAAGGGTGGTTGGGTTACGGGTTTTCTGGATAGAATTGAGTCCCACCATCCTCCAGTGTGTGTGGAGATTTAAGGAGTGGAGGTTTTCGTCGTTGTAAATGTTGGATTTGGGGTGTTTTAGATGCCAACCTTGATGATTCTGAGGAGGGCTGTATTGAGGAAGATTTGTAATTTATTTGTGTTAGATTTTCAGACTGAGTGCGGGAACCATGCTGGTGAGGCGTAGTTTAGATTTGTTCTAAGAAGTTGTTTATAGGTAGTAGGGAGTGTGTGTTTCCTATCGCTCGAAGTGGAAAGGGTTCGGCCCTATTCGCGAGGGACTCTCAGTCATGTTTGTTATATTGTTTGCTCTTCGTTTCTAGTTGGGAAGTGATAGTGATGCTGATTTCTGGTTTGAATTGTGGGCGGTTGGGAACTATGTAACGTCACCGGGAGTGAATCGAGAGGAAGTAAAGTCGAGGGTCTGCGTGGTGTGGCTCTAGAGACCGGAGAGAACAACTGTCAAATTGAGTCGAGTTGTTCGCGTAGCATGCGTAGGTAGGTAAGTCCTAATATTTTTTTGGGTTGTATTTTGTTTAATGGAAGGAGTTTGTTGTGTAAGTGATATATGGGACTGAGAGGGAGGGATTGATGAAACGCCTAGTTCCCGTCATGTGGGTTTTAAACAAGGGCGTCATTGGAGGATCTTATAAGGAGGATGAGATGAACTTAAGGGGTACGATTGATTTGAGGTCATTCTGTTCTGACGCATGGCACGTGATATTTGCCCTGCGAGTTTGTGAGTATTTAAACCATTTCTAAATAAAGTTTAGATAAATATGTCATGGGTCTATTAAAGATCGTTGTGTTGTGTTTATATTTTAATCCAAAATTGACGGATGTTTGTGGCGGTATTGGTCTTTTTACTCCAACCGCCCCTACGTCTGGTGGCTCTGTTTGGGGCATGATGTGGGGAAATGACTATGTCATGATCTGCCCATAAAAGTAAAAGTAATTAAATAAGAGTTTTTTTTAAGTTAATTTGTGGTTATTGGTAATAAACCATTGCCGATTGGCCGAGTAGCTCCTAGTGCGTTACAGGATAGTGGGCAGGAATATCTGCATGTGAAAAAAGCTGAAATAAAAAAAAGGAGACGAGAAGCGAGAAATGGGCTCCCTGATGGAATACGCCGTACCGCAAGTCGTTTTGGATTTTCAATTTAAAAGATTAGATGGGGACGAGGTTGTTTTGTATAAAATGACTTTTTGCAATAACGAGGTGGGTGAGTAAAACTTGGAAAAATGCCATTTTTTTCATTGTTATATTGTCATAGGAGGAAGAGGTAGGGTTTTTTTTTGATTAAGGAATATAACGATGTTGGTAACTGTCAAGCATTGTGGAGACGGATCTTTGTATTTTCTTCGAAATTGCTTTCTGTTTGTCTATTGCTGTGGAATGATTAGATCTGTGGGGCAAGGACATGTCGGATGTGTTGAAGCAAATTAATAATGCTGTTGTGTGAGGGAGGTGTAGGAGCTACTGTCTGGCTTGTTTTAGTTGTTAAGATGGTTGCTCTTTTGTATTCCTCCATGTTGGAAAATTTGGGTGAGAGGAATTTATAGATTGTGAATTTTATTTAATATTTAATTTCTCTTAGCCAATTTACTGATAGAGCAAAGCAGAGAAAGTGGGCGATAGGAGGAGGGGAATTGGGGTCTTTTTTGAGTTTCAGTTTTGGGATTATGTATGCTTGTTTCCAGATTGGGGGAATGTAGTTAAGTTGTCAAGATTTGTTGAAGATAGTCTGTGATTAGGAGGATTGCTTTTTCTCCGAGGTGTTTTATGTTTTATTTGCAGGTTGGATATGGAGTCTGGTTGGGCCTTTGTGTAAGTTGAATTTTTGAGAGGGGTTTTAATTGTTTCGGTTATCATGATTTGTTCAGTTGAATGAGGGGTGGGGAGGTTGTGGTCTAATTGAGTTTTCTGAGTTGTTTTTTTATTATTTTCACTATTATCGGGCTTGTGTTGATGTTGATTACGGGAGTGTTTAAGCCGTAAGTTTAGGCAAGACTGCTATGTTGTTTTGGGGAGGGAAAGGAGGGAGTTATTGTTTCTAAAGATAAGGGGATTCGTGGGATGGTGGGGGGTTGTTTTCTTTCGTGAGTTGTTTAATTTTTTGATGACTTACCATATATATATATATATATATATATATATAATTATATATATATATATAATATATATATATATATATATATATTATATATATATATATAATATATATATATATATATATATATATATATATATATATATATATATATATATATGTAGAATTGAGAAAGTTGAAGAATGGTCAATCTGCAGGTATAGATGAAATTACTAGTAAATGATCAAGAGCGGAGGCGAGATGATGGTGATTGATTGGATTTCGAAGTTGTGTAACAAAGCGTTTATGGGAGGGTATAGTTCCAAGGATTGGAGGAGAGCACAGTAATAGTACCCTTAATAAGGGTAAGCGGAGAAAAGGGGAAGTATTGTAGAAATTATAGGGGAAATAAGTTTATTGAGTGTTGTTAGGGAAGATATATATGCTGTATTTTGGTCGAAAGAGTGCGTCGAGTGACTGAGGACTGATTGGTGAAAAACAAGTGCGTTTAGGAGTGGTAAGATGTGTGGATCAAATCTTTACATTGAAACAAATGATTGAGAAAATTGTTTTTGGGGGGGGAGGGGAGAAGAAGAATAAATTTATATGTAGGTTTTATGGATTTTCAAACAGGCGTATGATAGAGTAATAGGATAGCTTTATGGCAGGTATTATGATATATGGTGTTGGTAGGCTTCTAAATGGAACAAAAGTATGTATGGACGATAGCTAAGGCATGTGTTAAGAATAAATGGTTGTCAGATGGTGATTGGTTTAAAGATTAATAGCGGAAAGTGAGACAGGTTGTGTTATGTCTCCTTGGTTATTTCAATTTGTATATGGATGGGTATGAAAAAATTCGAGGTGGGATGGGCAGAAAGTGGTTAGAATGTATGAAATGGAGATGAGTGAATGGAGGGGCCCTACCTATTATATGCGGATGATTTGGTTTGATGTGGCAATCTGAAGAGAGTTTGAGCAGATTGGTAGAATTTGGCAGGGATTGTAAAAGGAGGGGTTTGAAAGTAAAACGTAGATAAGAGTAAGGTTATGGTTGTGAGTGGGAACAGTCCTCAGTGTGAAGTATGTTAGATGGTGAGCAGCTGGAGCAGTTGTCTGAGTTTAAATATTTAGGGTTATGTGTTGGATGAGCAAGGCGAACGGATGATGCAGAGTGTAGTAGAAGTTGTGAATGGCAGGAAGGTGCTGGTGCAATTAAATCGTTGCTGAAAGTAAAGGGACTAAGACTTGAGTGCGCTAGAGTCTTACATGAGGGATGTTGTTACCAGTGTTATGTATGGTAGTGAGACTATTGTCTGGAATAAGAAGTATAATCTAAAGTTCCAATGTGTTCAGATGGAACAATCTTAGGGCATGCTAGGTGTGAGAAGAATTAATAAATGAGAATAAACGTATTAGATGGAGATAGATGGTATGGTAGCTGGAGAAAGGGGTAAATGAGAGAATAAATGAAAGTATGTTGAGATGGTTTGCTGTCATGTGGAAAAGGATGAATGATAGTCGGTTGGTTAAACGGCATGCATAGTGGAGAGTGTGTTTGGGAACCGACCGGTCTGGCGAGACCGAAGAGAAAGTGGATTGGGTCGGTGAACGAATGTCTGAAGGAGAGAAATGTGAGTTTGGTTAGAGGCGAGAAGAAAGGTGTATAACAGGATTGGTGAATGGCGTGGGATTGTGAGGGGTTATGTGTGTGGCCCCACCTTGGGCAAGGATTACCCTTACACTGACGATCTACCATAGTGAGGGTCCATCGCTGTCCCATGAGTTTAGGGTGGATTTTCTGACTGCGATGAGTCTCGCTTAATTAATGGTAATGAGGGGGCGGTAAGGCTGGGCTTCTTTTCGACTTATGTCATGCTCTTCTACTGCTTTCTTTTCCGATGCTCGTCCCGCACCTTACTCCCATTCTTGGGAAAATAAAGGAAGATAAAGAAAGAAAGAAAGAATATATATATATATAAATATATATATAATATATATATATATATATATATATATATATATATATATAATATATATATATATATATATATATATATATATATATATATATATATATATATATATATATAGATATAGTAGCGCACTCGCAGAGATGGAAGTACTTCCCATTGGGCTTATGGTGTGTAGGGTATTTCCCCATGACATTCCAGTGCCTAATGGTTCACCTTTCTCTTCCTTCCAAACAACACCTTACAGACAATTACCTGATTTAAATACCAATGTGTGGGGAGAAAGAATTGCCCACATCGTATGTTCTGGGTGTCGTAGAAGGCGACTAAAGGGACAGTGGTAGTTGGCTTAGCTGCCCAATACCACTTATCTCTTCCTAGTTTGCTATTGCAGGCCTCGGACATGGTTGTGATCGCCGTAAGCAACCATGTATCTTTTGGGTGCATGGAATATCAGAGGAATAAATGTCGAGGAGAAGAAGAGACAGGTGATGGATGTATTTAGAAATGGCAAATTTGATTTACTCGCTGTGACTGAAACAAAGATGAATGGAAACGGTAAAGATGAGTGGTGTGGTATGAAATGTGTGTGTGTGTGTGTTGGAGTGGTGAGGAATGAGAGGGGGAGAGAAGGAATTGCGATTTTGATGAGTGACATGTGGCACAGATCTATGGTGGATTTTGTTTGTGTGAGTACTAGAATTCTAATGGTTAAATTTAAGCTTCAAAGAGTCAAAGTATATGTGGTGGTAACATATGGTCCTGAGAGTGTGACTTTCTGGGATAATCTGAATGACGTTTTAGATGGGGTGAATAGGAGCTTCAGATTGATATTTTTTTTTTTTTTTTTTTTTTTTTTTTTTTTTTACCGTTGTCACCACCACTCACGGGCAGAACCCTATTCAAGGAGGGGGTGTTGCACGCCTTAGAAGTCAACAACTAAAGTAAATTATGCAGATGAGCACAGACGCAGGCTTTGAAGATTAAATTAAGTAGGAAACACGGAAGATGGAAGAGAATTCCACAGAACAGGTGTGGCAGGAAAGAAGGAAGCACCGCAGCGAACACAAAACACATGTGCAGACACAGCACCCCTAGTTCTACGAGGGCGACGCAAATACTTGTTGAAGTATGTGATGGATTGTGTTGGTGACCTAAATGGTTGGATAAGTGACCAGAAAAGAGATGGTATAACATGTAAATTTGGGGTGACAAGAGAAAATGAGAATAGTAGGAGGGTGATTGATTTCTGTGAGGAAAAAAGTGTGTGTGTGTTTGTGTAAATAATACTCTCTTCAAATACAAGAGTATTCATAAGTATACTAGAGTTTGTGTAAGTAGAGATGGTATCGAAGTGAAGAGTATGATTGATTTTGTGTTGGTGAAGAAGGAGATGTTGAAGTATGTGATGGATGTTAAATCTGTTAGTGGGGTCCTTTATGGAGAGGAAAGATGTAAGGAAGGAAGTGGAAAGAATTAAGAGTGAGAAGGTAAGAGTGAACAAGGTAATAAGGAAAAGTATTTAAGTGTGCTGCGAATAAATCAGTTGTATGTGAACAATATGAAACTGAGCAAATCTGGGCACAATTGAAGGAAGCCTTTGTTAGTAGTGGAATAGAGGTATGTGGATTTGCTAAAGTAGGAAGTAAGAATCTCAACAATGAATCAGTGAATGGTGGAATGAAGAGGTGATGTAAGCGGTTAAAAGTAAAAGGAGGAAAAAAAGGAAGACTAAAAGTTGCATACGTAGGAGGAGAAAAGAAAAGAGGTAAATGAACAGTTTGGAAGAAGGATGAATGGGGACTTGCAAGGGAATAGGAAGCTTTTATGGAAGGAAGCGTGATAGAATAAGAATGAGAGGAAGGGGAGTCTGCATAGAATAAAGAATAGGGATGGTGATTTGTAACTGATAAAATGGATGTGAGGAAAGTGTGGAGAGAACATTTCGAAAATTTGTATAACATTGGCAGTAATGAAGAGGTGAAAGTGAATGTATGTGGGTTTGTTGGTGCAAGAAGAAATAGGTATTTTGGGGATGAGGTAATGGGTAGGGGGAGAAAGTTGAAGAATGATAAATCTGCAGGCATAGATGGAATTACTAGTGAAATGATCAAGAATGAAAGCGAGATGGTGAGTGAATGGATTTGGAAGTTGTGTAACAAAGCTTTTATGGAAGGTATAGTTCCGAGAGATTGGAGAAGAGCAGTAATAGTACCCTTATATAAGGGTAAGGGAAACTGTAGGAACTATAGGGTAATTAGTTTATTATAGTGTTGTAGGGAAGATATATGCTGGTATTTTGGTTGAAAGAGTACATCAAGTGACTGAAGGACTGATTGGTAAAGAGCAAGGCGCATTTAGGAGTGGTAGAGGATGTATGGATAAAATGTTTACATTGAAACAAATGATTGAGAAAATGAGAGAGAAGAAGAATTAATGAGTGTGCTGGGAAATGACTGGCTGATAGACCAAAGAAAAAGTGGATTGAGTCAGTAAAAGAATGCCTGAAGAAGACTAATGTGAGCTTGGCAGAGGCGAGAAGATGCATAACAGGAGTGAATGACGGAGTTTTTGTGAGTGAGGGGGGTATGCTTGTGGGCCAGGACCAAGGGATGAACTCTACATTAACGGGATACCACAGTGAGAGTACTTAGCAGTCTTCTGAAGCCCTGGGTGGATTTCTCTTTTTTGACTGCGACCAACTCTCAGATAAGTGTATGGAGTTGATGGGGGATAGGATTCCCTTTCAAACTACATCATTTTCTGCTAATAATTTTCTGTTTCAGGTGTATCTTGCGCACCTCACCCCCATTCTGGTGATGGGAGGAAGATGCTGTAAATAATGATTATGTCATAAAAGCTACTCACTTTCTTTTATCCCCAATTAACATGGCATTACTGAGACAAGGCAATTCCCTTTTAACGGCATCTTCAATAAGAACCGGAGGAATATTCTCACCTCCAGATGTAATTACGAGTTCCTTAAGACGACCAGTAATGTATAAAAAGCCTTCAGAGTCAAACCAGCCCAAGTCTCCTGTGTGAAGCCAACCTTCATCATCGATCTGAGGACGTTTAAAATTCTTATATATACGGTATATATATATATATAATATATATATATATATATATATATATAATATATATATTATATATATTATATATATATATATATATATATAATATATAATATATAATATATAATATTATATATATTCTTTCTTTCCTTTACCTACCTCTCTTCCCAAGACTGGGAGTAAGGTGCGCTAACAAAAGCATCGGAAAAGAAAAGCAGTAGGAAAATATATAACAAATGTCGAAAAGAAAGCCGAGCCCCAGCCCTCTGTACCATTAATTAGTGAGAACTCGTCACAGACAGAAAATCCACCCTAGACTCATGGGACCCCGCGACGGGCCTCACTATGGTAAATGCGTCATGTAAGGGTTTCCATCCTTGGCCCAGGTGGGGCCACAACCATGCCCCCATACAAAACCCCCGCCATTCTCTCCTAATCATGCCCTTTATTCTCGCCTCTGCAAACTCACATTTCTCTCCTTCAGACATTCGTTCACCCGACTCGATCCACTTTCTCCTCCGGTCTCCAGCCGGTCGGTTCCCAACACAACCTACCACTATACATCCGCTTAACCAACCGACTATCATCATCCATTCCACATACCAAACCATCTCAAATACTTTCATTTATTCTTTTATTCTCTCATTTAACCCCTTTCTTCACACCACACAAACTCTCTAATAAGTTCAATTCCTCATTTTATTAATTCTTCTCAACCCCTAACATGCTCCTAAGATTGTCCAATAACTGAACACATTGAACTTTTAGATCTATACTTTTTATTCCAGACCATAGTCTCACCACCATACAATACACAGGTAACAACATCCCTCATGTAAGACCCTGCGCAACTCAAGACTTAGTCCTTTCATTCACCAACGATTAATTGCACCAGCAACCTTCCCTGCCATTCACAACTTTCCTCTACAACTCTGCATCATCCGTTCCCTTCTCATCAACACATATCCTAAAAATTAAAACTCAGACACTTGCTCCAGCTGCTCACCAATCTAACATAACTTCACACCGAGGACTTGTCCTCACTCACAACCATAACCTACTCTTATCAACGTTTACTTTCAACCCCTCTTTTACACACCCTGCCAAATCTCCTCTACCAATCTTCTCAAACTCTCTTCAGATTCGCCAACAAAAAAAACATCTGCATATAATAGGTAGGGCCACCCTCCACTCATCTCCATTCTCCATCATTCTAAGCACCCATTTCCTGCCATCCACACCTCGAATTCTTTCATAACCCATCCATATACACATTGAAAACCCAAGGAGACATAACACAACCCTGTCTCACTCCGCTATTAAATCCTAAACCAATCAGCATTGACACCATTTATTATTCTTAAACACGCTTCACTTTCGTCATACATACTTTTGATTCCAATTAAGAAGCTACCACCAACACCATATATCACTAATACCTGCCATAAAGCTTTCCCTATTAACTCTATCATCGCCTGTTGGCAAATCCATAAAACCTAAATATAATTTATTTTTCTTTTTCTCCTCATTTTCTCAATCATTTGTTTTAATGTAAAGAATTGATCCACAAATCCTCTCCAACTCCTAAACGCACCTTGTTCCTTACCAATCAGTCCTTCAGTTCACTCCGCGCAACTCTTTCGACCAAAATGCAGCATATACCTTTACCTACAACACTCAATAAAACTTATTCCCCTATAATTTCTACAGTCCCACTTTTCTCCTTGACCCTTATACAGGGAACTATACCGCTCTGCCTCCAATCCCTTGGATGTATACCCTCCATAAACCGCTTTGTTATACAACTTCCAATCCCATCATATTCACCATCTTTCGCCTCCGTTTCTTGATCATTTCACACCAGTAATTTCAAATCTAATCCTGCGGATTTACCTTCCTCAACTTTCACTCACTCTACCATTACCTCTCCTTAACTATACCTCATCCCAAAAATCCTATTCCTTCCTTGTACCATCAAAACCCAGACACACACATTCACACACCTCATCATTACTGTTAATATTGTGGAGATTTTGAAAGTGTTCTTTCCACACTCCCCTCACCATCCCTTTCATCAGTTACAAAAGCACCATCCTATTCATTATTCTAAAGCAGATTCCCCTTATTTCTCATTCTTAACCTTTTCGCGCTTCCTTCCAAAAGAGCTTCCTATTCCCTTGTATGTCCTCATTCATCCTCTTCCAAACTGTTGTTCATTTACCTCTTCTTTTCTCTACGTATGCACCTTTTAGTTTTCCTTTTTTCCCTCCTTATATAATTCTAAAAGCATCTTTCTTTTTAAACTTCATCATTTGCTTTTAGTAGATTCAACCACCTTCTTTTTTACTTTTAACCGCTTTCATCACCTCTTCAATGTCCACCATTCGCTGTTAACATTCTTAATTCCTCTTTAGCGCATCCACACACTTCCTTTGCACTACTAACAATTGCTTCCTCATTTGCCCCCAGATTTGTTCAGTATCAACTTGTTCACCTTCAACCGATTTACTAGCGAGCTCTCTTACATACTTATCCTTATTGTCTTGTCCACTTAACTTCACTTCTCACTCTTAATTTTATCTACTTCCTTTCGTATCCACCTTTCCCTCCATCCAAGCCCCCACTAACTTAATTTTTCATAGAACAAACATAATGATCCGATAATCCCATTCCTAAACACCCTCACTGATTTAACAATCCAACACATACTTCAACATCTTCTTCAACAACACAAAATCAAATCATAAACTTTTCACTTCGATATCATCTCTACCTACACCAACTCTAGTATACTTAGGATACTCTTGTGTTAAAAGAAAAGTATTACTTACACAACATACCTCTCTCTTACAAGAAATTCAAATCACTTCTACCATTCTCATTTTCTCCCCGCCACCCCCAAAACCACCTGTTTTACCATACCTTTTTTGATCACACTATTCAACCATTCAAGGTCCACCCAACACTATCAATACTTGAAGCCCTACTCACCCCATCCAGAACATCATTCAGATTATCCCAGAAATCTACTTCCTTCAACGTTTCCCTCAGATGGACCATACGTCCAACCACACATAAACTTGACCTTCAACTTTAAAATTTAACTCTATTAGAATTCCTAGGACTCACACACACAAAGTCTACATAGCTTTGTACCAACAGGTCACTCATCAAAATTGCCACTCCTTCTCTCCCTCTCCCATTCTCTTCCACACCAGCAACGCACAAATTTCACATCACTCCACTCAATTTCACCTTTTCCTTTTCATCTTTGTTTCAGTCACAGCGAGCTAATCAAATTTGCTTCCATACAGTTTCATCACCTCCTCTTCTCTTCTTCCTTCTTCATTTAATTCCTCTGACATTCCATGTACCCATACGATTCATGTACAATTATCGACCGAAAATTAGAAGTCGTTTACGGCGATCAAAGAACCATATCCGAGGCATCATCAGCATTCTAGCAAGAGATAGGTGGTAGTGCGCAGCCAACCCAACTACCACCTGCCCCTTTAGTCGACCAACTGCGACACGCAGGACATACGATGTCGGGAATTTTTTCTCCCCCGCAAACAGGGATATGAGTAGTAGGGATGTCTGTAAGGTGTTAATCTAGAAGTGGGGTGTGTACTTAATCATGTGTATATGATATTGGATAAATGGTGGTTAGTAATATTTTGCCTATATATATATAATAATATTATATAATATATATTATATATATATATATTATATATATAGATAAGATAGATAAGATAGATAGATAGATAGATAGATAGATAGATTAGAATAGATAGATAGATAGATAGATAGATAGAAAGATAGATGATAGATCGATAGATAGATAGAATAGATAAGAGATAGATTAGATAGATAGATAGATAGATAGATAAAGATAAGATAGATAGATAGATAGATAAGATAAGATAGATAGATAGATAGATAGATAATAGATAGAGATAATAGATAGAATAGAAGATAGATAGGATAGATAGGATAGATAGGATAGATAGGATAGATAGATAGATAGATAGATAAAGATAGAAGATAGATAGATTAGATAGATAGATAGATAGTGATAGATAGATAGATAGATAGAGAGAGGAGAGAGAGAGAGAGAGAGAGAGAGAAGGAGAGAAGAGAGAGAGAGAGAGAGAGAGAGAGAGAGAGAGAAGAGAGAGAGAGGAGAGAGGAGAAGAGAGAGAGAGAGAGAGAGAGAGAGAGAGAGAGAAGAGCAGAGAGAGAGAGAGAGAGAGAGAGGAGAGAGAGAGAGAGAGAGAGAGAGAGAGAGAAGAGAGAGAGAGAGAGAGAGAGAGAGAGAGAGGAGAGAGAGAGAAGAGGAGAAGGAAGAGAGGGAGAGAGAGAGAGAGAGAGAGAGAGAGAGAGAGAGAGGAGAAGAATGAAGAGAGAGAGAGAGAGGAGAGAGAGAAGAGAGAGAGAGAGAGAGAGAGCAGAGAGAGAGAGAGAGAGAGAGAGAGAGAGAGAGAGAGAGAGAATGTTGTCTTAAACTTAACATATAAATGGTATGAAAGGGTCAAATTTTAAAGAGAATGTTCAGTGGTTGGAGAAAAGAAAAAATACTGTCGCTACTAAAGTGAGGATAGTCTAACAATATATAAGCAAGGCGAATCCGGAGAGGATCAGTTAGTGTATCAGGAAAAACTTCAGTCTGATGGCAAAGATGAACTTCTGTAATCCTCACAAATATATGGTCGATCGTTTTATGAAACGAACAGCAAAATGGGCATGACAAGAGGGGGGGGGGGGGGGGGGGGCCTATTTCATCATGTGGTTGGGGATTTAAAAAAAAAAACGTTCGTTTTTTTTTTTAAAAAAAAAAAAATTAAAGGCCAAATTTTTTTTTTTTTAATTACTTATTTTTCATATATATCAAGTCTTTTTAGGGTATTTAGCATTAAAATACAGTAAATACAATATGTTAAAAGAGGTATACAATATATAAAGTAGAGTTTAGTACTTAATAAAGTTTTATTTGTGCTCTAGGGCATATAATTATTTTATTTCACATGATTCTGATTATTATTATTATATATATATATATATATATATATATATATATATATATATATATATATATATATATATATATATATATATATATATATATATATATATATATCTTCAATCACCTTTTCTCCCAAAGACTGGTGGTAAGGTGCGTAAAAAACATCAGGAAAGAAAAGCAGTAGAGAATATGACAAAAGTCGAAAAGAAGCCCAGCCTTACCCCCCCCCCCCTCTGTACCATTAATTATTAAGGACTCGTCGCAGTCAGAAAATCCACCCTATAGCCTTACGGGGATGCGACGCCCCTTCACTATGGTAAACTAGTCAAGTGGTAAGGGTTCATACCCTTGTCACCCAGGGGGTCACAACCATACCCCTCACGAAAACCCCGCCATTCTCTCTTATTTATGCACCTTATTCTCGCCTCTGCCAAACTCACATTTTCTGTCCCTTCAAGACATATCGTTTACTGACCAATCCCAACTTTTTCTTAAATCTCCCAGCCTCGGTTTTCAACACACCCGCCACTATACCATCCGCTTAAAAACCGACTATCATTCATCCTTTCCACATGACCAAACCATCATTAACATACTTTCATTTATTCTCTCGTTTACCCCTTTCTTCCACACCACACACTCTCTAATATGTTCTCATTCTTCATTTATCAATTCTTCTCACACCTAAGCATGCCCCTAAGATTGTCCATCTGAACATATTGCTTTAGATCTAATACTTCTAATTCCCAAACCATAAGTCCTCCTACTAATACAATAACAACAAGTAACAACATACCGTCATTAAGACCCTAGCGCACTAAAGACTTAGTCCCTTTACTTAACCAACGATAAAATTGCACCAGCCACCTTCCTGCCTTTTACAACTTTCCTACTAAACTTTTCTGCATCATCCGTTCCCTCTCATCCAACAATCACTAAATATTTAAACTCAGACAACTTATTCAGCTGCTCACCATCTAATAATCTAATACCACACTGAGATCTGTCCTCACTCACAACCATAACCTTACTCTTATCACGTTTTACTTTCAAACCCCTCCTTTTACAAACACCTGCCAAATCTCTCATATCCAATATCCTCCTCAAACGTTCTTCCAGATTCGCCCACACAAAAAAACCAAATCATTTCCTTATAATAGGGTAGGGTGCCCCTCCACTCATCTTCGTCATTTTTAACACCATTTCCTGTCACGGCCCCCACATTCAATTCTTTCATAACCCCATCCATATACAAATTGAATAACCAAGGAGACGTCAATAAACACAACCCTGCCTCACTCCGCTATTAATACTAAACCAATTACTTTGACCCAATTTATTCTTACACACGCCTCACTATCGTCATAACTACTTTTGATTCCATTTCAGAAGCTTACCACCAACACCGCCATAGAGCTTCCTTATTAACCCTATCAATACCCCCTGTTGCAAATCCATAAACCCTAAATACAATTTATTCCTTTCTCTCCTCAATTTCTCTATCATTTGCTTCAATGTAAAAAAAAGGAAAATTTGAATTCCACACAATCTCTACTACTCCTAACCACGCTTGTTCTTCACCAATACGTCCTTTCAGTCACTCGGCGCACTTTCGACCAAACCAAAATACCAGATATATCTTCCCTACAAGACTCAATAAACTAAATACCTATAAATTTTTACAGTTCCGCTTTATCTCCCTTAACCCTTATATAAGGGTACTATTACTACTGCTCTCCTCGCATACCCTCGACTATACCCTCCATAAACGCTTTAATTACAAAACTTCAAGATCCAATCAACCACCATCTTGCCTCCTTCCTGATCATTTCACCAGTAATTTTCATCTATACCTGCAGATTACCATTCTTCAACCTTCTCACTCTAACCCATTTCCTCCTCTTTGCTAATAAACCTCACCCCAAAATACCTATTCCTTCTTGCATAATCAAACCCACACACACATTCACTATCACTCTTCATTACTGCCAATATTATAAACATTTTTCAAAGTGTTTCTTTTTCCAACAACTCCCTCATATCCATTTCCATCAGTTTACAAAACATCCCATCCCTATTCATTATTCTTGGCAGATTCCCAGTTAATTCTAATTCTTAACCTTTCGCGCTTCCCTTCAGAAAGAGCTTCCTATTCCCTGTATGTCCCCATTCATGCCAACCTTCCAACTGTTCTTACCATCTTCTTTTTTTTCCTCTTTACGGTATGCATCTTTTAGCATTCTTTTTTCCTCCTTATATAATTCCAAAGCATCTTTCCTTTTGAAACTTCATCAATTTACTTTTAGTACATTCAACCACAGTTTCTCTTTTTTTTATTTTTAACCGCTTACATCACCTCTCCATTCCACTCACTGTTTATCATTCTTACTTCCTACTTTAGCAATTCCCACTATACTTCTGTTGCACTGCTAACAATTGCTTCCCTCCTTCATTTGCTTCCAGATTCTATTCCTCAGTTTCAAAACTTGTTCGCAATTCAGTTTGATTTAAACTTGCGAGCGTTCCTTCCTTATCTTATTACCTTTGTTCACCTAAACTTCTCAACTCTAATTTTAACCTACTTCCTTCCGTATCATCCTTCCTCTCCATCCAAGTCCATCTAACTAATTTTACATAGAACAACATAATGATCCGATATCCCATTCCTAAACCCATTCAACTGATTTAAACAATCCAACACACTACTTCCAACATCTCCTTCTCTTCACCAAACACAAAATCAATCATACTTTTCAATTCGATACCATCTCTAACGCTACACCACTCAGTATACTTATGGATACTCTTGTTTTTAAAGAAAGTATTACTTACAAACACATACCTCTCCCTCACAGAAATCAATCACACTTCCTACCATTCTCATTTTCCTCTCCCGAAATACACCAAAACCACTCTGTTATAACCATCCTTCTAATTTGATCATATTATATAATATATTATATATATATATAATATATAATATTAATATATATATAATATATTAGTATATAATATATATATATATATATATAATATAATATATATAATATATATATATATATATATAATATATATATAAAAATCCCGTATTAATAATCAATTTTAGGCCTAGAAGGGGTATTGGTACTACTGTATAATTTAAAACATCTTTAATATACATAAAAAGAGGCAATTTTAAAAAAACAAAACAAAAAAAACATTTTGTTTAAAAAAAAACCGTGTTTTTAAAAAAAAAATAAAAAATTAAAAAACACCGTTTTTTTCACAACCCTATCGTCATGTGATAACCATTCGTTAGGTTGGTGTGTCTATACGCAAACGGGCCAGAACTACTACCTCGCGAGAACTCCATCTGCAGGAAGAAGACCAGCTTCCTATAAGGGGTTTTACGTTCCGGAGATTGACGCCACGAGCATTCTCTTCCAAACATCTGACAGCAGGAGAAGAAACCCTGTCTAATGTTCGAATAAAAGTCCTCAGCTGAAAGGTGTCCCAATCGAAAGTCAGGTGGAAGATATTGTTAATTTCTTGTCCTGTTGGTTGCAGCATGCTTATCGCCTTGATTAGCATGTTCATTCCCCGGAACATATACATGCAAAAGGAAACGCAGAATGTAATGCATTTCTTCATATGCAACCAACAAACGAATCGTTGGATAGCAGAAACCAAGGGATTTCTCGCTGACTGATGTTGCAAACCCAGGAGAGCACCTCTAGAATCCGAGAAGATGGTATAACGTTCGTCAGTAAGGATGGTACCAATCCTGCCAAATGCCATAGTCAACGCCATCAGCTCGGCTGAGAAAATGGACGAGTAGGGCGGCGGGGAGTGAGAATAGGTGAAATCAGGAAGGACAGCCGAGGCTCCCACTCCATCCAAATTGGAGCCGTCGGTGAAAATATGAGTCGAATCTTTGTGGACTTCTCTGTGGGACAGAAAAGAATCCCTTAACATAGTTGGGTGGACTGCAGCTTTCCCCAATGACTGTATCCCAAAGCATAAAGGCAACGGAGGACAAACCCATCGGATATGGGTAACTACGAATTTGTAGTGCAGGACCGACGCTGAGGGAGGCCGAGGAGAGTAAAAATAGACATCACAACCCAGCGAACGATCAATATGCAGGATTGTTGTAAAGACGCTTTATTAGAGGTGACAAAGCAGAGGTAGCTGGGATCTGAATCCTGATGAATAAGGAGCACATGAGCCGTCCTCTCCGCAGGGAGAGGGTCATCACCCCAGTCTCCACTTCCAAACTCTCCCTCTGAGACGATAGGAATGCTCTTGTTGCCATCCGCAACCTTCGCTCTGAATAGGGTTAAGAAGGCGAAGATAAGATTGGAAGGTCTGGCCATATATTTCAAAGCAAAGTCCAATTTGGCTTTAACGAGCATGATGTAGAGGGCAGCACAGCCTTTCTAACCATACTCAATGTCTTGGAAGTGAGGTGTTGCAAGAGGTCCAACAGGCGACAGCAGTTAGTTTTAATATGATTAACGTGAGAGGTATGTAAGGCGCTCATCGCACCGTTGGCTCTACACGAATAGGGGAACCATAGAGGTGTAATACAGGACGTGATTGGAGTCGTCCTTCTCGTAGGGTTTTTTTCCTGGAGAGCATGGCTTTCGTTTTGGATATGGAGAATCTGAGGCCATGCGCATTACTTCAGGACGTAACCCTGTCAATGGCAAGCTGAAAGTGACGTTCCATACAAGGAAGTTTTGCCCCTGTGACACACAATGCAAGGTCGTCCACATAGAGCGAGCAACTGCTCGAGTTCGGAAAGGTATCGACAACTCCATATGTAGATATAATAATAATAATAATAATAATAATAATAATAATAATGTAATAATAATTCTCATATAATATAATAATAAAAATAATAATAATAATAAAAAAAATAATAATTAAAAAAATAATAATTAATAATAATAATAATAATAATAATAATAATAATAATAATAATAATAATAATAAATTAAAAATAGAGTCAATAAGAAGTCGGAGAGAAATACATTTCGGGTAAAGCTTGAACAGTGACATAAATTATTGCAAAAGGTTAGTTTTATAAGCATATTAATAGTAATCAAATTAAATATAAGAGAAAGGATTCCGTTGTCACTAAAATCGTAAATGTTATAAGGTGGTGTATTTCTTACTCTTTAAAAGAGGGCTGGTTCTTTGGGGCTATTTGCAGATATATTTCAATTTTATTTCAAAAATTAATCACAAAATAAAGAAAATATTACGGAATCGAATAATTTAATAAGCACTATAAACTTTAATTCTCTCTAATACCACTTAAAAAAGAAAATAAATAAATTGAACTCACTATCCATCCTATTCATCAGGTCTTCCCTCTCCCTTTGGTTTGGGTATAGCTACAACCACAGCTCGAGAGCAATTGTTCGAATGTCAGCAAGAATAATTAAATTTATTTTAACGTCTATAATTTCTATTAACTTAGATGACGAAAACCATATCATCACTCTAAACAAATAAAAATAAATTAATAAAAAGCACTAAATTTAAAACTGAAGAATATACAAAATATAAAATAACGTAACCAAGCTTATATGACATTTTTGTATAACATTAGTAAAATACTTCTTCATAGTTCAATGATATTCTATTATAATAGCTGCAATAATCAAATTTAAACTTGTGTGTGACTTCAAATGAAGTTCCAACACATCTTTTACGGAAAATTGCTAGGTAATTGCCGACTGATTCACCTTTATTTTTATACATTGATTTTTTTTATAATATATTGAAATATGACAATCAGCTGTACGTATGATCTTACAACGCTCCCAATCTTATTTTTTACTTTAGAAAAGAAAAAAAAAAAAAAAAATAAATGGTTAAAAATTGTTGAAGCTTTAAAAAATGTTATTAATATAAAAATCGAGTTATTATTATATATTAAATATTATTATATATATATTATATTATTATATATATAATATAATATATCATAATATATAAATATATATAATTATATATATTAATTAAGATATATTAAAATTATAATATTACATTTAATTATTACAAATCCGAGGTATGGGCACTCTCATACCTATCTAATTATAATTCCTTCCTTATGTACATAAAGCTCCAAATCACGATATTTTGTTCGATAAAAAGCTATATCTTTACAAAAATATATCCCCACCATCACCCGCTAGTGCTCGGGCGATGAGAATTTCTATATGCAACCGCATCAAAATGCACATTTTCAAAGTTAAACCAATTAACAACAACAGACCAACGGCTGGACTTTTCGTTTCAATAGATTAATTATAAATTTGTTAGGTTAAATCAAGTTATTATACATGTGGCTAAGAAGTAGATCACTAAAAATAATTTATTTAAGCCTATGAAATATCCATCTTCCTTTGGACAGAATCACATCTATAACTAATAATTACATTAATTATCTTATTTCAATATAATAATAATATATATATGAAAGTATAAATTACTACTAATATAAGAAATCTGATGTGCTTCTCTTAATCTTTATATAATAGAATAACAAATATACTAATCAAAGCAAATTCAATTTCCTCACCAATCGATACGCAAAGTCCTCCATAAAAACACCTTCTCACTCACAGACCGTAAAAGCACAGCACGGAGCACTCAGGGATAATTAATTAATCATTCTCTTCAATCTCTTAACTGTTAATCTGCCTTCCTAATTACTTATACACCAAAATTTACTTGGTAAAGGTCACTCATTAAGTTGAACAACATCCCGTTGTAAGACACAGCCACCAAACACCCAAGAATATCTATATTTATTGAATCATAAAATCGGATAGATATGCAGCTTTCCGCCTTAAATCCTCCATTACCCTCTTAACCACAGACCGCCAACCTATTCCACAATAGTCCCTACTTGAACAACAACCCCTTCCTCTAAAAAAAAACCAAAAGATATTAGGACTCACTTACGACACATATGACTTTCTCCCACATCGAACAATTAACTTCCTAACCAACGAATTAAAACACTCTGCTGAGGACTCTCTCCCACGACAAGAAATTCAGCGACAAGAAAGACACACCTACATGTACAATCTACAAAAACAACATCCTCGAATAATATAAATTATGGCTCCCTGCATTGGTTTCAGCACTGATACAAGCAACGTTATATAGATTGCAAAATTACACAAACAAATGCCCTAGAATAATGCACTGGATGTACTGAAACACCCGATCCAGCATTTACTGAGAGACAGCTGTCTTTACATCCTACCACATTGAAAGATGGGTAAGGGACACAATTTTTTCCAGAAAACCTGAAATGCCAACCTATCCATGACCAAAGAGTACTCTCTAACTCCCCCCCCCCCGAATCAGCTAAATCCCGCTCTCACCAGCAACTTTATAATGACATCTACAACAAAGTTCCTCCCCACCACCCCAACAGTCTGCTCTCTCAGATCCATACCAATTATAAACTATCTATACAAAAATCGCGCCATAAGCAATCTAGCTAAAGACACCCCATGCGTCCAACATCTCCCCTACAGAGAAGATCACTGTGGCAGAGAAACCAATAACTCGCGGAGCAGACAGGCACACCAAATTTGTCAATACCAAATTCAGATTCAAACTTGCACACGTTTTATCTCAGCTGCACTAGATCGTATATTGCGCAGGAACACAATGGGCACTTCTTCTGGAGTGCCCGCCTCGACGCTCCCCGTACGCACCTTAGTGTATGGATTCTATTCTATGACCTGTGGAAAGCCAAGAGAAGTAGCGGCTTTCTAGAAGGGTGGTGGTCCGTCCAATAAGGTGGTGCCAGGGGCAGAGAAATGTGTGTAATATATTATCTATACTATATATATATATATATTATATATTATATATATTATATATATGATATATATATATATATATATATATTTATATATATATATATATAATAATATATAATATATATTTTATATATTTTATTTATCTTATTTATTTATTTACAACATAATACTAATGTCCTTGCTAGATGCACAAGGTGGGAGTTGGGTGATAATTTAAACTAGAACAATATCACAAAGTTCGAAAAGATCAGTAATGGTAGGAGGGGTTTTCAGACCTCGCCAGCCAGAGGAGAGAAATTTTGAAGCATTTTCTCGTATGATTCAATCGTTTCAAACAAAGCAGCTTCACCTGCCCAAATTAATATTTATAAAATTTTTCCTTTTTTTAATTGATAAGTTTATATTTAATTTTGTGCAAAATGCCAAAGGAAATAAAGTTGAAGAAATTTTTGTAGCTCCTCCATCCAGATTTAAATTAAATTAACTTTAAATGGTATAAAATTTTGGCAGATGGGAAATTCCGAAATTGTAAAATATAATTTTCCTTTTAAATAGTTAGAGTTACCACGGTAAATACAATACAATTTCTCTTCTGAAAAAATGGTCAGCGTTTTTAGCTTTCTTTATTGCACACACTGTCCTTCAAGAGGACAAAGATGAATTCAAGACTTTCTTCTTCTTTAAAATCTCATTCCCTGACACTTCTCTTTACTCGACATCCCCTCTGGTGTTCTCACTTGCTTCCCACATCGTGAAGAACGGCAAGAATTAGTATATTTATATAAATATATACACAACTATATATAATATATATTATATATAATTATATATATATATTATATATATATATATATATATATATTATATATAAATAATATATATATATATATTATATATATATAATTATATATAGTATATATATTTTTCGTTTTTTCTTTATCTTTCCTTTATCTTTTCCCAGAATGGGAGTAAGGTGCGTGAAGAGCAATCGGAAAAGAAAAGCAGTAGAAGAGCATGACATAAGCTTAAGGGAAAGCCCCCCTTACGCGCGGCCGTCTGTACCATTAATTAGCGAGAACTCATCGCAGTCAGAGATCCACCTAAGCTTCATGGGACGGATGGACCTCACTTGTAGATCGTGCAGGTAAGGGTTATTCCCTTGCCAGGTGGGCACCACCAACCCCTAACAATCCCCGCATTCTCTCCTATCTATGCACTTTATTCTCGCCTCTGCAAAACCTCACATTTCCTTCCTTCAGACATTCGTTAACCAACTCAATCCACTTTTTTTTCTTCCGGTCCTCCCAGCGGTCGGTTCCAAACAGCTCTCCACTATTACATCGCTTAAAACCGAACGCTATATTACATCTTTCCACATGACAAACATCTCAATGTACTTTTCATGTATTCTCTCATTTACCCCTTTTAACCAACGCATCTCTCTAAAAACGCATTCATTCCTCATTTGTATTAGATCTTTCTCATCCTGATGCCTCTTAAGATTGGTCTCATCTGAAACACATTGAATCTTTTGATCTATACTTCTTATTCCAGACATGAGTCTTCTACTACATAAGGTCAAACAATAACACAGGTAAACCAACATACCCTCATGTAAGACCTAGCGGACTCACAAAACTTAGTCCTTTACATTCACACCCCAAAAACGATCTTTAATTGCAGCAGCCACCTTCTGCCATTCACAACTCAACTTTCCTCTACACTCTGCAATATCCGTGTCTTTTCATCAACACATAAACCTAAATATTGTAAACTCACACTCTTGCTCAAGCTTGCTTCACCATCTAACATAACTAAAGACGACTAGAGGTGTCTTCACTCACAACGATAACTTTACTCTTATCTACGTTTCCTTTGGTCACCCCTCCTTTTTCTACTCTGGCCAAATCCTTACTACAATGCCTCATCACTCTCTTCGTTTCGCTGCACAGAACAATCCATCCGCCATATATAGGTTAGAGCACTTCCACTCATCTCATTCTCCATCATTCTAAACACCATTTCCTGCCATCACCACACCTTCGAATTCTTTCATACCCCATCCATATCAATTAGGAAGTAACAAGGAGACATAAAACTGGTTCTCAACTCCGCTATTACTCCTAAACCAATCACCATTGGGCACACATTTAATTCTTACACATTCGCTACAAACGCTTAACTATTCGTATAACATACTTTTGATTCCATTAGTAAAGACTAACGACAACCATAATATTACTAAGTATGCCATAAGAGCTTACCTATTAACTCTAATCATCGACGCGCTGTTTTAGCAAAATTCGTAAAACCTAAATATAATTATTAAATCTTGACCCTTCATTTTTTCAACTCATTTTGTTTTAATGTAAAGGATTTGAATCCAACAATTCCTCTAACACTCTAAAGCCTCCTTGTTCTTCCTTTAAGCGCAATCAGTCCTTCAGACTCACTACGAACGGACTTTTCGCGAACCAAAAGTGCTTGCGAGATTTTTCCTACAACACACAATAAACTTATTTCCCTATTAATTTTCTACAGTTCCTTTTTCTTCCGCTTACCCTTAATACAAGGGTCTATTACGCCCAAAAGTCTCGCCTTCAATTACCTTTGGACTACTACGCTCACAATAAACGGCTTTATTACAAACACGAGAACACATAACAACCTTCAATCCAATATCACACGTCAGATTCGATCGCCGTCGCTCTTGAAAATACATTTCATCCTATAAATTTCCTCAGGATTTTCTAAAGCCTTCTTCAAACTTTCTTCACTCTTTACTACAGAGTTTCCTCCTATTACTATAAGCCTCCTCATCCCTCAAAATTAACTTATTCCTTAATTCTTCTTGTAAGACCATCAAAACCACACACTTACATTACTAACAACTGTCATCAATTATGGTTTAAGATATTGTGCAGATTTTGTCGAAGTGTTTTTCCACATTGTCCTCAATCCATTTATCAGTTCATAGACTTCCTATTCATTTTCTAAGCAGATTCCCTTTTCTCATTCTTAACTTTTGCAGTTCTTTCAGAAGATTCCTATTCCTAAATTTGTAATTCCTCTATAAAACTGTTCATTTAAAATATATCTAGAAAAATCTACGTATGCCTTTTAGTATTCTTTTTTCCTCTTATATAATTCAGAAGCATCTTTCTTTTGAAAAACTTCATATTTGCTTGTAAGTACATTCAGGCACGCTTCTTTTTTACTTTTAACTCGCTTGCATCACTCTTCATTGCACACTCCACTGTTTAGATGTCTTACTCCTACTTTAGCCATCCACACTCCTTGCAATACTCAACAATGTGTTTCCCATTCCTCTTCTCGCGCGGTTTGTTCAGTTTATTTTTTATTTCAACGGTTTTTACGCGCGACGGTTTTTCTTTATTTTTTATTTTTTTTCGCGCGCCCTGACACGGTGTGACTCGTAATTTTACCTACTTCCTTTCGTTTCACTCTCTCGCATCCAGCCCACATTAACTTAATTTACATAGAATAACATAGTGATCCGAGTAATCCATTCATGTATATAAACAAATAATAATATATACACAACACAATCTTAATAAGTCGCTTTCGTTTGAAAAATAACTTTACTCACATTCGAAAGGCAACTAAAAATTAATTCCTTTGAGAGAAAATATAAATGATTTTAAAGATGACTTAAGTTGCGTTGCGTTCGTTTGAATGATAAATTTTAGTCATTTCAAAAGACAACTGAAGTCGTATTAATTTGAGAGAAAGCTTAAGTGATTTTAAAGACGGACTTAAGTCGTGTTCGTTTGAAAGAGAATTTTAGTCATTTGAAAGAAACTAAAAAATTATTCGCTTGTGAGAAAGCTGAAGTAATTTTAAAGAGACATAAGTCGTGATTGTTTGAGAGATCACTTTAAATAAATAAATAATAAAGTAATAAAAATAAACAAAATAAATAATAAATAAATAAAAAATAAAGACAATAAAAGGTTTCGTTTTAGAGAAAGTAAGTGGTCTCAAAGATGACATATAAGTCGTGTTCGTTTGAGAGAAAACTAAGTCATTTGAAAGAAAACTAAATTCATTCGTTTAAGAAATAGTTCAAAGTGATTTCAAAGATTATATAAGTTGTGTTTTCTTTGGTAGATAATTTCAAGCATTTGAAAGAAACTAAAGAGAATTCTTTTTGTTTGAGAGATAATTTAAGTGGCGTGAAAACCAACTAAATTTGGTTTCGCCTGCGAGACAAGTCAATTTTAAGAAAGAATTTTATTATTTCCTAATTTAAGTCTTTTGGTATTTGATAGATAGCGTTAGTCGTTTTAGTTTGAGATTTTTGATGTCGTATCCAAAATTTTGAAAGACCACTTAGGTTTATCAAAGAAATACACGAATTATGACATTTTTGAGGGACAATTTGTTTATCATAAGATGTCGTAAGTCATTTTAGTTTTGATATAACTGTCCTCATATTCTTTTGAAAGTAGTGTATCTTTGAAAAAAATTTAAGACATATTTGAGAAAATTTAAGCCTTTTGCTAGACATCCTAGGTCAATTTAGTTGCAAATTACTGATGTACGAGTATTCTTTTAAATGACATCTCGAGTCATATTAGCTTTAACAAATTTAAGTCCCATTCTTTTGCATGGGAGGGAGACAACTTAGGACATTTGAAATATTTGTAGAAGGTTCAGCTCATGTCCATTATCTGTGACTAATGTAGCCGAAGTCAATTTTTTTTTCATAATTTACGTTATCGAACAAGTTGTACAATAGCGAAGAAAGTTTGAACTTTTTTTCTATACATTTATATAACTTTATTACAGCATGTTTACTTGTGAATTTGTTTATTGAAACAATGGAAAGCGAAATAAATTGGGCTTAATTCAATTTTTCGTCTGAGTGAAAAATTATTCTAAGTCCAGTGCGGGTATTTTGAAGGGTATTTTTGTTTGGGGGGTATTTGGAGGGTAAAATAACAATTATAGGAAAAAAGAATAAACTTTAGTAAGTTCCATATATATATATATATATATATATATATATATATATATATATATATATATATATATATATATATATATATATATATATACCTATACCTTCTTGCTATATGCTCAACTGCTGCTGCTATATATATATATATATATATACATATATATATATATATATATATTGGTAGAGGGTAATTTTTCCTTTAAGAGAATATTTTCGGTCACAAGAGTGGGTAATTTCTCATAGCCTGTCTGGCAACACTAGTTTTATAGCAGATATCTTAGTTTGAAATTTTACGCCATAGAAGCAGCATGTGATTTTATTTGTTAATTTTGTGCAAACTTTGAAGATGAATTTGTATAATTTATTTGACATCTGTAATGATAATAGCAGTTTTCTTGCAATTATAGACTATTGTAAATTTATTTTAAAAGTGAAACGTTGCAAAAAATGTAATTACGAGTATTGCATAAGCAAAATAGTATTTTATTTTTAGGTTAAATTAGAGATACGAAGACGTTGCCAATTTATTTAGTGACTTTTAAATATTAATTTGTCATTTAATACATATTTATAATGAGAATGGCCTTTACAAGCCTTCCTAAAGCATTTTCATTGCATTTTACAAGACATAAAACGCAGGTAAAAAATATATTTCAAAATTTTTAATTATAATCCCTGCATTTTTTTAATATTCTGACGAAAGATTCAAACAAACTAGGACAAGTATATCAGTATCTTAAACATTATGTGAAGTTTAGTAGATATTACAAGATATATATATATATATATATATATATATATATATATATATATATATGCTCTATATAACTATATATATATATATATATATATATATATGCCCTACTGCTGCTAAACTATAACTTATATATAACCCAACAACAACGTTATATAAACATATATATCATGTTTCCATATAGGGGCTCGGCTCGAGCCCTAAAAGGAGTTTACCCTTTTTAGGGGCTCGAAGCCGATGAAGACGGAGGGGATGTTTCATACCCGGAGAGATGGTGGGAGGAACCCCGCGGCTTTGAGGCCAAGGCAGGGGTTCGGGGCCATCCCGGAGGATTAGTCCGTAGTCCTGAAGGCCGAGAGACGGCCCCGACTCCTGACATCAGAGGGTGGTCTACCCGTGGGTATTCGTTGTAGTTTAAACACCCAAAACACCGGGCGCCCTATTTTTTGCGGTCAAAGTCTTTTTTTTTTTCTGTGACATGCATATGCAACAATGTGTATGCCCTACTGTAGGTGCTGTCGTTCTCTAGTTACATGATGTCAGCTTTAGACACTGACATATATATATACATATATATATATATATATATATACATATATGCTCTCCCTTCCACTTATATATATATATATGCTATATATATACTGCTACTATATCTTGCTAACTATATATATATAGGTGAAATTCACTTTAAAACCACAATCCATATCATTATGATGTGTAATGGGAACTATATCGATATATATCAAATTAATATGTTATCCCATTATAGTCGATATTTTTATATATATATATATATATATAGCAACATATAACAATATATATAGCATAACTAACCTAACAACAACTTAACTTAACCAATAATAATATATAGCACCAACATATATATATAACAACAACATATAACTCCATACCCTATATATATTAGTAATCTAAAGCTGACGTAACTAGAGAACGACAGCCCCTACGGTAAAGGCATGCATTGTTTATGGCTGGGAAAAAAAAGACGACCACCAAGGCAATTTCAAACTAACAATACCCACGGGTAGACCACCCCGATGTCAGGAGTCGGGGTCTCTCGGCGTCTAGGTGCACTACGGAGCTCCCACCCTCCGGGGAGGGTGCTCCGGAACCCCCGCTCTTTTATTTTGGGTGTCATGAAATTTCCTCAAACCATCCCTCCAGGTATGAAACGTCCCCCTTCGTCCCCATCGACAGAGCCCCTAAAAGGGAGTAAACTCCTTTTAGGGGTAATATGGCCATGATATATATATATACATCAATATATATAACTTATATATATATATATATAACAATAATATATATACCTATATTATATATATATATATATATATATATATATATATATATATATACATACATATATACTATGATATATATATAATAGTAGTGATTTACTTGCCATATTTACTCTTTCGTCATTTAGAATATAAAATTGTACCTATTTTCCTTAAAAATACACTTACATATTTGTACCTTGTCATGTAAATCTGTGACATGCTGAGGCTGCTGAAGGCCATTCTCATTATAAATATGTGTTAAATGACATAAACTAATTTAATATTTCACTAAATAAAATAAATAAATCTTTTAAATTTAAATAACAACTTAATATACTTATAACAACCAACCTTAACCAACATATATATATATATATATATATATATATATATATATATATATATATATATATATAACTATATATATATATATATATACTGCTATATATAAATATATATATATATATATATATATATAATAATAATAATAATAATAGTGATTTGCTTGCCCTAGTTAGCTTGAATCTTTCGTCATTAGAATATAAAAAAATTGTACCTATTTTCCTTAAAAATTTTGCCATATATTATTTACCTGCTTTGTCTTGTAAAATGCAATGACAATGCTTTAGGAAGACTTGTAAAGGCCATTCACATTATAAATATATATTAAATGACATAAATTAATATTTAAAAGTCACTAAATAAATAAATAAATCTTTAAATTTAAGTTAGCACAACAAACGAAGTCAACTTATTCTTATAAGGTGAAAAACCGAAATGAGAGCTTCTTTGTTTTTTAACTCTCGATATTTCAAAAGGTTTTCGGTTCACCGATATTAATATATCGATAATTTCAAAAATATTGAATATCGAAACTCAGACGAAAAATTGAAATAAGCCTATATATATATATAATATCGAATTAAATCGATATATCCAATACTCGATATATCGATATAGTTCGATATATCGAATATCGAAGCTCAGACGAAAAATTGAATTTTACCTTAATATTTTTAATTATACGCTCTTTTATTACAATAGTTTTATTTGACTTTTATCACAATACAGTTTTATTTTGACTTTTATCAAATAAAAATGTGTTCGTATCCATGCAATCGATATGGATAAAACTCACTCAAGGATAGTAGACACGATCTGAAGGTTCTAGTCTTGCTGGCAAACAATAGTTAGGAGAAGGTGGGTTTCAAGGTCACACAACCCCTTTCCCACCCCGAAATTTTTAAGAAACTTACATACGAAAATTTATTTCTTGATTCTGAATGAATAAAAAAAAGCTTTAAAAATTCTCTGTTCCAAACCAGTTGTGAAATTAACATTTTTCAAAAAGTAAATTTATTTTGCTCTACCCCTGACCATAAAAGTATAATGAAAATTTGAAGGCTTGACTAAATAGAGACAGAATCCCAAAATAAATCTATACATCAGTACTTTCATATACAGAAAGCATCAAGAGAGAATAATACTCCTCACAAAAATAATATATATCGTGCCGATGATACTGCAAAAGGTCGTATGTATAACCGAAAATGAAATTCGATGTTTTGTTGCATGGGTATGCGTAAGGTACCCAGTTATGCATCCTATTGCTGCCCATACCTGTGCAACTTTGTTGCTATTGGCCGAGACATACGATCTCTTTCACCAGGCTATAACTGGTTTAAAATAAAATGCATCAAAACAGCAATTTCATTTTCGGTACATATGACCTTTTGCAGCATCAACGATATATATATATATATATAATATAGTTGTATATATATATATACAACTTAATATATATATAAGAATATATATATATATAACCTTATATATATATATATATATATATATATATATATATATATATATATATATATATATATATATATATATATATAACTTAACCACTCATAACTACCAACACCTTTCTTAACTCTCAACTATAAGGGGACCGGAAACATCCTCTTGTAAGGGCGTATACTTGTCTTGAAAGTTAGGATACGCTGTAGTGACCAATTTGTTTGTCGTAGTCGCGATTTTCCAATTAAATCGCAAAATCTAACACTATC
>JABUQX010023456.1:40000-52500 GCA_015478945.1 Trachelipus rathkii
AACAACATATATATATATATACCTCTATATAATAACAATATATATATATAGATAATATATATATATATATATATATATATATATATATATATATATATATCCTCCTAGGTAGGCCATTCAGCCTGTCAAACGGATCAGCGTAGCTAATCCTCGAGTTCTGTAAGCAATTTATTTTCTGACTTCGGCTTGCTTGCCTGTCATACCCTAGTTACAAAAATGATGCTATTTCTGCAGCCATACAATTGAAGAAAAAAAATAACAAATAAGGGGTTCCCAGCCCTTAGCAGCCAAGCGAAAATATATATATATATATATATATATATATATATATATATATATATATATATATATATATATATATATATATATATATAACCAACCAATACATATATAGCATAACAACCTTGCTCTTCTTCATATACTATTTGTATAATATATACATATGTAGACATATATATATATATATATATATATATATATATATATATATATATTATCGTGTTATTGAATGCATGTCAACATTAGACATTAAAAATATTTGAACACTTGGGTAAGTTTTAATAGATCTGGAAGTAATACTTCCACAGCCCATGCTTTGACATTACTAAACTCAAACTACAAGCGCTTTGTTATTATTATTATTATTATTATTATTATGTATGTATGATTCTAAACCTATATCTTGGGCAATTATTTATATTTTATCAACTTTGGATATAAGAGTGAATACGAGTAACCTAATCTGTTACAGAGCTCTTCCATTTTTGCGTATTGCTGTTTTGTGTATGTGATAACAGTTTTATATCGGGGATAGGTTATTTATTTAGCAACGAAGCTTTAGTTCAGATTTCACATATCGCTTCAGGGCCCCCCGCTCCCCTCTTACCATCTATTGCACCAATGATATATATATATATATATATATATATATATATCCCTAGAACTTGTAAATCATTAAAATATATCTAACTATACTATTATTCTTATTAACTGCTGCTAATATAGTAATATATATATATATATATATATATATATATAGCAACTTAAACTTATATATTTAAATATATATATACTCTCCCGAGATGTAAATCATTAAAATTTTAAAAACACAAGCACCAACACACACACACACACACACACACACACACACACACACACACACGCACACACCTACACACACACACACACACACACACATATATATATATATATATATATATATATATATATATATATATATATATATATATATATATATATATATATATATATATATATATGAGAGATTGTGGAGGGAACACCTCGAAACACATTGACAGTTATGAAGAGGTGATAGTGAATGTTTGTGGGTATAATGGTTCAAGATGAAATAGGTCTTTTGGGATGAGGTAATTAGTAAGGAGGAGGTAATGGGCAGAGTGAGAAAGTTGAAGAATGGTATATCTGCAGGTACGGTATAGATGGAATTACTGGTAAAATGATCAAGAATGGAGGCGAGATGGTGATTGATTGGATTTGGAAGTTGTGTAACAAAGCGTTTATGGAGGGCATAGTTCCGAGGGATTAGCAGTAATAGTACCCTTATATAAGGGTAAGGTGGATAAGGGGAAATATAGGGGAATTAGTTTCTTGAGTGTTGTAGGGAAGACATATGTTGGTATTTTGGTTGAAAGAGTGCGTCGAGGGACTGATTGGAGAAGAACATTGTGCATTTAAAAGTGGTAGAGGATGTGTAGATCAAAATTTTACATTAAAACAAATGAGAGAGAAGAATAATGTATTTGGGTTTTATGAACTTGCAAGTTGCAACAGGCTTATGACAGGATTAATAGGGAAGCTCTGTATTAGGTGTTATTCACATATGGTGTTGGTGGTAGGCTTCTGAATGGAATCAAAAGTATATATGACGGAAGTGTAGCGTTTGTAAGAAAAAATGGAGTTGAAAGTGGTAGGTCTGATTGTAATATCGGGGTGAAGCAGAAATGTGCTAAGTCTCCTTGGTTATTTAATTTGCATACGGATGGGGATATCAAAGTATTAGAGGTAAGGGTGGCAGGGAAATATGTTAGAATGATATAGAATGAAAGAGAGTGGAAGGTGCCTTGCTTATTGTACGCGGATGATTTAGTTTTTTGCGACGAATCTGAAGAGAGTTTGAGAGGATTGGTAGAGGAGTTTGGCAGGGAGGATTTGAAAGTAAATGTAGATAAAAGTAGAGTTACGGTAGTGAGTGACGAGGGTCCGGTGTGTGAAATTGTTAGATGGCTAGCAATTGCAACAAGTAGCCGAGTTTAAATATTTAGGATATATGATGGATGAAAGGGGAACGGATGATGCAGGGTTTAGTAGAAAAGTTGTGAATGGTAGGAAGGTGGCTGGTGCAATTAAATCCTTGGTAGATGTAAAGGGATACGTCTTGAGTGCGCTATGGTTTTGCATGAGGGTATGTTGTTACCTGTGTTAATGTATAATAGTGAAACTATGGTATGGAATAAGAGGTATAGATCTAAGGTACAATGTGTTCATATGGACAATCTTAGGGGAGTGTTAGGTTTGAGAAGAATTAATAAAATTAGGAATGAACGTATTAGACAGTTGTGTGGTGGGAAGAAAGGGGTAAATGAGAGAATAAACAAATGTACACTGAGGTGGTTTGGTTATATGGAAAGGGTGGATGATAGTCGGTTGGTTAAGTGGATGTATAGTGGTGAGTGTTCTGGAAATAGACCGCCTGGGAGACCGAAGAAAAAGTGGATTGAGTCAGTAAAGGAATGTCTGAAGGAAAGGAATGCGAGTTTGACAGATGCGAGAATAAAAGTGCATAATAGGAGTGAAGGGCGGGGTGGGTTTTGTGAGGGGATATGGTTGTAGTCTTTGCCCAGGGGATAACCCCACATTGACGAGATACCACAGCGAGGGTCCGTCGCAGTCTCGTGAAGCCCTAGGGTAGATTTTTCTGACTGCGATGAGTTCTCACTTAAGGTCTTTCTTTTCGACTTGCGTAAGTTCAACTATTTTTCTGTTTCCGGTGAATGATGCGCACCTCACTCCCGATCTGGGGAAAGAAAGTGGATAATATATATATATATATATATATATATTTTAAATATATATATATATATATATATATATATATATAACTGCTGCTCTTCTTTGCTACCTCATATATATATATATATATATTATTTTTAAATTCACACCTCACGGGCATAGCCCTATTCTAGGAGGGGAACTTTTCTAGGTAATTTCTCCCAGGATCCGGATTAGGAATCGAACCCGTGCCCTTGCCATGCGACTCTGTCGATCTATCGATTGAGCTGCGGTATATATCTTATATATATCTAACCTTATAAATAATAAATATGCTATATATATATATATTTATACTTAAACAACCTTAACATAACCTGTATAACAATAACAATATGTATATGCTGCTGCTATGCTGCTCTTCTTGCTGCTATTATGCACTAAAATACTTTATATAGAATGTACGATTGATATAGGTGAAGTACCTCACAGGTCTGTATTGACCTCTCTCTCTCTCTCTCTCTCTCTCTCTCTCTCTCTCTCTCTCTCTCTCTCTCTCTCTCTCTCTCTCTCTCTCTCTCTCTTTCCACACAGACATTAAAAAATTTCTGCTTGATTAATAGGAGGAATCAATATTTAGAGAGTAGATTCGACATAAGATATTCGAAGCCGTTTCAACATATCTCTTCTGGATCTGCGATGTCTTATCTTTCGTCGGTGGAAAATGAGAGATAACGATTGATCCCTATGGAGGATGTGTGTGTGTGTGTCGGGGGAGGGGGGGCAGTTGGAAATGGGGGGCTACAGGCATAGTAGGTATGTTTGGGGGGTGGGGGAGAAACTAAAAATAAAAGAGTTACGTGATATATATATATAATATATATATATATATATATATATAATATATATATATATATATATATATATATATATATGTATATATAAGGATGATCTGTGGTTCTTTATAACTATGCTATACTACTGCTCTTATATAGATATTTATATATTTAAAACATAAATTTCAACATATAAAATCATTTCGTATGTAAAAAGAACAATTATATAATAAAATATACATATATATATAAGCAATATATATATTTGTAGCATAATAACCCAACAGAACAACTAACAATGAATATAACCATCTGAACAGTATGTGTATGTATATTTTATTCATTATTCTTTCAATCAAATCTACAAACTCATTTATGGGTAGATTGTGATGAACATTTGTGATGAAATTTAATTCATTGTAAATAGGAGTAGAATTTTTGGAGATGAATAAAAGTGGGAATGGTTTAATGTTATTCCAACTTTGGATAATTGTAAGGAAGGCTTCATGAATACCTTAAGAAAGAAAGAAAAATAATTTAGTAGAGGTTTTATTAATTATATAGCAATAATAACATTGGTTAAATATAAATTGTTAAAATATTGTATTTTCCACAACTGTAAGTAAAGATTAATTGTGTTTATTCAATGTGTGTGTGAATGTGTTTCTATACCATAATTGAAACTGTGGTTGACTCCAGGAGCGAAAGTCAATAATTAATGTATCGTTATTTTAATAATTTTAGGGTAAATACATTAAATTTTTTGGTAAAATAACCTAACCTAACCTAACCTAACCTAACTTAGCCTTACCTAACCAATGTTAATCTAAATCTACCCAACCTAATATTAACGGAGTCGTGGGCGTTAAGTAACTCATATATATATATATATATATATATATATATATATATAATTGTGTTTATATAAATAAATAACAATTATGAAAATTTGATTATATTTTCCTTACATAAACCAAAATTTGATCGTACATGTTTATGCAAGGATAAGGAGTTGGAGCGAGGAATGTTTGAGGGGGTAGACAACAATATATATATAATAATATATATATATATCATATATATATATATATATATATATATATATATATATATATATATATATATACTATGACAATAACCAACTAATATATATAACATAACAACTCTTAACCAACAACAACTTAACCAACCACTTGTATATACTCTTTGCTATATATATAAGCATGGGTAAAAGGGGTGGAGGCGAGAATGTATGAGGGTAGACGACAATGGATGGGTTTGGAGCTGTTTTTGTCTGAAGCGTCTGACAAGTGCGTTCACTTTTAGGAACTTGGTGAGAAAGAAAGAAAAATTTATAGACTTACTCAAACAACGCATTTAGTATTTGATTGCCCCATTATGTCCAGTTGATTCCTCACTGGGAATATTTTTGCTTCCGATTGGAGGTGGGTGATCAATTTGGAGTTGATCAAGGTGTAATTAGGGTTGGGACAGACTGTGATGAATCTTAATCTTTTATGTGTTTTGCTATTTAGAATTTATTGTATTTAGATTGAAGTAAATATAGTGGAGTCCATGCTGAGTAAGCCTAGTCTAGGAGAACGCGTATTCATTGTTTATAGACAATTTGTGAACGTTTCTTTATCCGTACCAAATTTGGTACCGGTAAGTGTTTTTAGGGCACTAGTTTCCTCATTGCTATGGGGGGGGGGTTTCCTCATTCCTAGTGGAAGGGATGTAGTTTACGATGTGGTAAAAGTTGTGTGTCGCATATATATATATATATATATATATATATATATATATATATATATATATATATATATATATATATATATATATATATATAACTCTTTATATATAACCTTCTTTCAATATATATATATATATATATATATATATATGTATGTATGTAAGCTTACCTAACATATATATATAACTTAACATATATATTTGCTGCTATACTATACTCACTATATATATATATATATATATATATATATATATATATATATATATATATATATACTAAACATTTTTGCTGCGGCTAGAACTGTCTTCGCGTCTATCATTCCAAATTTCATATTACCTGTAATATATACAAGTTTATATAATAACTTTTCACTTAAAATGCTAATAGACATACATTTCTGCTCTATTGGTTATAAATCTCAAAGTGTATTAAATTTCAGATTATATATATATATTACTTGGAAAATTGCAAGAGAAAATTTTTTCACCACGTCGGCTTGCTAGGCCTGTCTGTGAAACCTCCTTCTTTATCCGGGCTTGAGACCGGTATGGGATGCTGGATGTTGTTTTACTTCACGATTAAAGCCAAATAATCTCGTATATTTATTTATATAAAACGTATTACTACAAGAGTTTATAAAAATATTCCAACATTTCTTAAATTATCTAAACTAGCAGTGTCCTAAACCGAGACCTAACCTATATGGATCGATGACGATGCAGTAAACTTAGACTTAACCTTAAATTATATAAACCGTATTACTTCAAGAGAGTTTATAAAAATATTTCAAAAATGCATATATTTAAAATATCAATTGTATTTTAAATTTGGGACTTTGTAGTAGAAGGAAAGGAATTATTATTATTTTTTTTTTGGAGCCGGAGCTGGAGCTGGAGCCGGAGAACAAATACGTCCGGAACGGGACCAGGAGTCGAGCTAGTTTAAAATTGCGGAGTTGGAACTGGATATTGTGTCGGGAAAAAATGTCGTCTGTATGATTTGTTAAAAGGTTCCATCAGCAAAAATAAAAGTAAATAATTTAAAATAAACTAATTTAAATAAATTGAAATTTATTTATTTATCTTATACGTACAAAGATTTTTACGCATATCAGAGGTGTCCAACCCCGTTAGCTCATAGTTTGATAGGGTTGGCCAAACGTCGGAATATTTTCCGCACCGCAACACCATTCATTTTTTTCCCACACCACCTGCACGTTAAAATTGTGTACCGCACAGCACCGCACCGCACCACACTTGAGACGTCGGCCAAACCTTATATGAGAGTAAATAAAACATTCAAAGATTTTGTGGAAATTTCAATAGTCGCATCGATATTTCTCATAAAATAAAATTCATCCGTTTTCATATTATTATTATTATTATTATTATTATTATTATTATTATTATTATTATTATTATTATTATTATTATTATTATTATTATTATTATTATTATTATTATTATTAGTTGCGTTTCCTGATTTTTAGAAGTTTGAGCAAAATTGTTTGTTTGATTGACAAGGCTTCATAATCCATAAAAAAAAATACATTTCAAACTTGATTGAAAATGGACAATCAGTGTCATTGGTTTTTGAATATTGAAAGCTGTCAGTTAACGGACAGATATATATATATACTATAATAATATATAGATATATATATATATATATATATATATATATATATATATATATATATATATATATATATATATATATATATATATAATATATATATATATATATATATATATATATATGGTCAGAATCGATTAGCTGACACCTGTATCTAAAAACTATCATAGCTAACAAAATGAATACATTTTTGAATTCAGCGAACATTTTAATGCAGGAAACAAAAATTAATAATTATTAATTTTAATAAATAAAAATTAAATTAAAATGAAACTTTGAATTTTTAAAAAAGTTAAATATTGATATAATTTTTCTTTTTCCGATCAACATCAAATTTCAGGGCATGTATAATCGGGGGAGATACACCTTTTTTTATTTAGATAATTTTTGTATACTCAAAAAATATTTTTAAAAATTTCCCAAAATTTTCTTTTGAAAATTTGTTCAGAACAAATCCAAAACTACTGCATATACAAGACGTTATCTAAATAAAAAATTTATATCTCCCCCAACTAAAAAAATCCTGAAAATTTCATGCAGATCGGATAAACAGAAAAAAAATATCCCAACTTTTCAATTTGGATAAACGGAAAAAATATCCCAACTTTTCAATTTGAAAACCCAAAAATATTCGGTTTTGACCTCGCCCAGGTCTAAGCTTCGGTCAAATTTCAAAATTCCCCCCTGCTACACTTTTTATGTAATATACCAGTCTTTGTATATTTCAAGTTTGAAGTCATTTCCAAAAATAGTTTAGGAAGAGTTTCGACAAATGCCAAAAACAGAGATTTTCAAAATTTTTCAAAAATTGAAAATACCAAAACACTGACAACGGACACAGAAAAACACTCGAAAACAATGTTTTTTTTTATACCTCAGAAAAAGCTACGGTTTGGTGTTTATATGGTCAATCGGCTGAAAATTAACAATTTTATGTCCATTTTTAGAAGGGTAGTGGGCTTAGCGTGAAGACCAAGAATGGACCCTCCCCTACCCCCTTAAGACCAAAATTATTATAAGTTGTACCCCCCTATAACAATACATCCCCATAATATAATATAAAATATATATATATATATATATATATATATATATATATATATATATATATATATATATATATATATATATATATATATATATATATATATATATATATATATATATATATATATATATGTGTGTGTGTGTGTGTAATGATTTTAAATTAAAATCAAATTTTTTATTTATTTTTCTTTGGCGTACCCCACTTTGGAGACCACTGCAGTAGTCCAATCTTAAAATCAGAGTCTAAAGGCTTAATTAACAACTGTCATATGACCTCTACGCTTATTCGAATTGTCTCGATATTAAGTTGCAATTCTATTATTAAAATATTAATTTTAGTGTTAAAACATTGAAGTAGAAGGTATACATAAGAATCCTTTGGTGAAGGATCTATTTCATCATGCAATGTTATTTCCACATGTCCTGAAATCCAAATTAAATATTTCTATACTAATAAATAATTATTCTGTATAAATTTATATATCAAATTTTTAAGAAAAATATCTTCAAACCCTTAATAAAAACTCCTGCTGCGATCGGATGTCAAATCTAAAGTCTGAGGGCCCTGTCGAAATTTTTTGAAATAGTCAGACATTTTCAGCTCAAAGTTTTGCTTCCTCAGTTTATTCTGTGCAAGACAAAATGTTGATTCTGAGCTTGCAGGACAGCAATGAAATGTCATAAAAAATATATACCACAAAGTCACAACCACCATTTGAAAGTTCATCTTATTTATTACCATTTTACATTTGTTACAAGCTTCCACGATTATATTGTTACAAATTTCTACCAATTGGAATGATTCATGCATTCAGTAATATTATTGTCAAATATATGAACAGAGAAGATTTATTCTCTCAACTGTACCTGTATAAACAAATTTGCAATTTAGTTGAAACTTTGACAGTTACAAATGAATAATCATATAGTTATACTCATATACCAAATTACTTACTTGAAAATTATTAAAATATAATCCAACCGCCATTGTTTCAAAAATATTTCCTGAAGATTTATTTATATCCCTTATTCACATTTTTAATAATCTCTATAAGTATAAGTGCAATATATATATATATATATATATATATATATATATATATATATATATATATATATATATATATATATATATATATATATATATATATATATATATATATATATATATATATATATATATATTTATATATATATATATATATATATATATATATATATATATATATATATATATATATATATATATATATATACTATATATACTATATATATATATATATATATCACTGTTAACAATAAGTAAAACACCTAGTTAAACAAAATAAAGTAAACCTAAAAAAAACAATAAAAACAATTTCTATGTTTTTTTTCTATAACACTGCCTATAGCATGTTGTCATAGAAATTTAATTCATTTGCACTATATTATACAGCAGCACATACGTTACCATTTATCATTGTTATAATGACTCCATTTGTGGCTGCTGAGATAAGAAAAATCTGACTCTTAAAATGTATTTAAAACCTAATTATGTATAATTAACACTATGCTAACAATTTTTTATGAAATTATTTTAACATTCAATGAAATCATTTATTCCCAAATAAATTATTTATTAATTTTGTTTGTTACAATTTTCTTTATGTTAATTTTTATTTGATAATTTTGTTTTAATTTTAAAGTTGATTTATAGATTTACTGCTTTATGGCTGTATTTTCTATACAGTAGATTCGATGAACCACTTTGATGTGTGTGTGTGTGTGTGTGTGTGTGTGTGTGTGTGTGTGTGTGTGTGTGCGGTGTGTGTGTTCTTTGTGTTTTGTGGATTTAGTGGAATTTAAGAAATATAAATTTTTATCATAGGATATAATTTTAAAATCAAATAGTTTTGTTTTCCTCACTTTCAAGTTTTGGAACGAAGGACAATTTTAGGGCAATGCTCAGGGAGTTTCCTCACTTCCGATTACACACTAGGGTTGGTCAGTGCCGAAATTGCACAGCACCGCATCGCACCGCACCAGGGTAAAACGTACCACGCACCGCACCTCTGTTTCGATGCTCACCGCGCTCCGCACTGCATCGCACCACGCACCGCATCTCACCACTCACCGCATCTCACCTTCATAATTTTAAAATCGCACCGCACCGAGTCACCATCCAGCACCGCACCTGGTACGTCAGCCAACCCCTAATTTAGACCATTCCAAATTAGTATACTTCTAATGTATAGTAAAACTGAGTAGATCTAAAATATAATTCTCATTTATAGTACAAGCCATATAAGCAATTTATACAAATTTTTTTTTATATTAAAATTTTAGTGGATTTATATATATATATATATATATATATATATGTTCTATATTAACAGTTTTGTGTATATATATATATATATATATATATATATATATATATATATATATATATATATATATATATATATATATATATATATATATATATATATATATAAAATATAACTGTTCTTCAATATATATATATATATATATTTAAAAAAAAAGGCCAATAAAACCCTACTGGACTGTTTATTAAAAGTTATGTTTCTCCCTGATATTATATATATATATATATATATATATATATATATATATATATATATATATATATATATATATATATATATATATATATATATATATATATATATATATATATATATATATATATATATATATATATATATAGACTATTATAAGTGGTTGACTCAGGGCGAAATCAATAATTAATGTATCGTTATTTAAATAATTTTAGGGTAAATCTATATTAATTTTTATATAACCTAACCTAACCTAACCTAACTTAACCAAACTTAACCTAAATTAACCTAACATAATATTAACGGAGTCAACCACTTATAAATGTCCATATATATATATATATATATATATATATATATATATATATATATATATATATATATATATATATATATATATATATATATATATATATATATATATATATATATATATATATATATATATATGCAAACATTTGTTCTTACGATAAAATTTTAGCTTGAAATAAACCTGCATGGAACCAACTTCACAGTTGGTTACTTACTTAGTTTTTATCTCTTGGGAGCCAAAAGTTGATGTACCTTCATCTATACATTCCAGATAACCATGTTCACTTAAGACTTTCAGGGAGTTCGCTGCCTTCTGCTGCATGTGATGGTTTATCTTTAAAAATGACTGGGTTGTCTATTTTGGCTATTCTTATCAGACTTGTTTCATATATATTGATGACTATCTTGAAATAGTTGAATACTACAGAATTTCAATTTTGCAAATTGCAAATATTTTGAGAGATAATTCTGAATGCTAGGACGGTAGAGGTCGTAGGGGTAATTTTGAAAGATTTTCCTTTAGTCGGGGCGTATGCGTCATTGACATTGACAAATTAACAAATAAAGGTGGGAATGTATAATAACGAAATTTTGGATTTTGGTTTAAGAAACTCGGGACAAGTGAAATCACAGCTTGAATTGAAGGAATAGGTGGTGGTGAAATTCTGTAGAGAGAAATGAATCAACATATTTATTGGGATTTGTGTGTAATTTTGACCTCCGTGTCATATCTTTTGTTTGCAAATAGCTTGCAAGATATGTTGGATTGATCTGGGGAATATATTTTGCGTTAACTGCGTAACTGTCCAATAACAAGCAACCAGGTATGCTGCTTCTTTTTTTCGCCAGTACTCAAAATTTTCTATCTTACAATCGACATATTGAATTTGATATTATTATATAAAAAATCATCATAAAAATATTATCTTAGAGAAGACACTCACTTTGAAGAGTTACATAACTACATAAATGAAACAATGCTTCATAACACTATGGAAGACCACCACTACTCACTGTGACAGAGCGCTTATGGATAGACCTTAGAGTTACGCTAATCTTCCTTTAATTTCTATTTCTTCTCTTATTCTAAGATATTTTATGCCTTTACAGGAGATATAATTCCCTTTTCTTGTATTCTGTGTTCTCCTATTCACTCTAGCACCTCGGAACACACTAACACCTCTGAGGTACTCTATTTAGAGTACTTCAGATTCCAGTGTGCTGATCAGACTCTTTAGATAAGCTTGCCCACCTAGTCTTAGTTTTCACCTGCAATCAAAGCCACACATATTTAACAGCATCATATGATAGTATCTTTGTTAGTCT